>CAUYQV010084453.1:0-20306 GCA_963574575.1 Galagoides demidoff | reverse complement strand
TGGACTTAATGAACAATGCCGTTTTTTGGCATTGGCAACAACGAAAACATTTTGTAACTGTCTCTCAGACAATACACATAATACACATCGTACTGCATGCTAGTGCTAGTTAAACAAGTGATGTCAACAAATCAGCTATTCAGATAATTTAGGTAAGTAATTTATTTATTTATTTCATGAATTTAGCAGACAGTACTCATGTCATTTATATTTTATAGTGGTGGCAAAAAGTCTAACACCGGCCTTGAAAGTGACACTTACGATTTATAGGGTATCATTATTTAAAAAATATATTGATAAGGAAAAGGTTAACTCTTAGGCATCAGCAAAAATCACCATAGAGAACAAATGTTTAGAAATATTTCATCATTTTGAAACAAACCATGTTCCATGCAATACTGCATTAAAAATTGTGGGATACATGCTGTCCTTACCAGGAACTAATGCTGCAACTGAATGCGTTTTTCCTATGGTAAATAAAGTGGACATCAGAAAAATCACAATTAAGTGTTGAGACTTTGAAAGCCATTTTATGTGTGAAATATAATCTAACAAATTCTTGTGAAAATTTTCAAGACCTTTTAAACAACAACAATCTACTAAAAAAAATTCACTCAAATGAGAAATATGCCAAAGAATAAAATAATACTATACATAATTTTTTTTTTTTTTTTTTTTTGGCCAGGGCTGGGTTTGAACCCACCACCTTCGGCATATGGGGCCAGCACCCTACTCCTTTGAACCATAGGCACCACCCTATACATAACTTTTAAAAAATGTATTGTATTTGTAAATTGTACTTATGTTGAAATTAGAAAAATATATATTACAATACTAGTTTTGCATTCTATGAAAATTTTTGTTGCTCCATATAGACCAAATTTTTAATTAAGAACCCCCACCCACCCACCCCCACCATCAATGGTGTCCTGCTTTACCAAAGTTAAAATTGGGTCACCTTACCCTAGCACCCTCTAGAGTCAAAGATTTAGAGCTGTTAGTGAAGGAAAACACACACACACACACACACACACACACAGAACCCAGATCCACTTTCACAGAGTAGTAGACAAATAAACAAACAAACAAAAATTGGACCTTGAGGCAATGAGTGAAAACCAGCACTATCACCAGTGCTCTTCCAGGGTCTGTAGTAGTTACATTTTGGTCTTGAAGAATTTCTGTGCTCAGTATTTCAGAAAATGTTTATCTCTGCCCTCAGAACAGTCTGAAACGTTCTTCACAGTCTCCACAAATACATTCCTGCATTATTACCATATCTCACTTAGAATGTTGTTAACTAGTCTGTCACACAACATTCTGACAATCATTGTAGGACATTGGGTAGATAATGATATTCTTGTACTGAAATCTCTCCAATAACTTCTTACTTCATTCATAATAGGGGTGCAAATTCCTATGACCTGTCAGACAATACTTGGTTTGAACTTTACATCTGCTCAGTTTCCTCTCTCTCCCTTTGATACAGGCGGTGACAGCCCTGGCAGCCCTGCCTTCTGTGTCTCCGACCCAGGGGGTGTTGTTGGTGGGGGGTGGGGGAGGGAGAGCCAAGTGTGCCGAGAGGGGCAAGAGACAGAACCCTACTTAGTTGAGGGGGACCTTAGTGCAGCTTGCCCTGCTGTCGCAGCCACCTCTACTTTCCCCTTGCTGGGTATGGGGGGCAGTGCTGCAGCTGTGAGGCTGCCTTCTGGGGAGTGCACACACCTCATGGGGCTGGGAGTGCCTCCAGTGCAGGGTTGAACCATTCAGGGAGTGAAAGGGACAACTCGTATTTCCTAGGCCACGGCAATTTAATGTTGGGAAATTGAAGGGAATGTGTCTGGTAGAGAGGGCTGTATCTATTCATTTGTCAACACATTCATTAATGCCTCAACCAAAGGGACTGTATCCATTCATTTGTTAGGATATGTATACCCTACATAAAGGACCCAGGCGAAGATTTCCTGACTTAAGTCTTTCTCTTTGCCAAGAGCTCTGGTGGTTTTTCTGTAAAATAAATCCTGTTTTACCACTGATTGGTGGTCCCTGGGTTCATTCTTTGAATCCCTGAAATCAAGGACCTACTGAAGAAAAAAATTCTGCTAACATCTTGATCCCAATAAATGCCAAAGGCGCTCCTACCTAGGTTTTGGGTTTGCCGTTTCCTATGCCTGGGAGGCTCTTCCTACAGATACACCCATGGATGACTTTCTCCTTCCTCTGCTTCAAGTTTTTATTTAAATATCACTTAAGTGACACTTTTCTGACCAGAATAATCCTCCATATCTTGTCTTGTATTTTTCTGTCGCCCATTTGATCATTTAAAATTTCATGTGTTTTTAACTATTTATGTTTGTTCCCTTCTGCTACAATGTAAGCTCCATGATGGCAAAAGATTTGCTTATTTTGTTTACCATTATATTCTCTGTACTATGGGCAAAGCATAGTTTATAGTACCACTCATTTAAGTTTCTAGATAAGTAAGTAGTGTCTACCTACCAGAACTATATGTAATAATGTTCATGTACCTAAAGTAAACATAAACTCCAATTATAGTAATGATTCAATATTACCAGATAGTTCTTGAAATATCAATTTTTTATCCCACTGACGGGAATTATTTTCTCTTCTTTAGCATTTTTTTCTTCTTTTTATATGTAGCCATTTATTCCTTTGCAGTAATAGATTTAACATGCATAAAAATCACCAATCCAGAAGCAACTACTTTGCTACTTACAGGTTTCTATATATATTTTAGCATTTTTTGATTAAAGATAAATCATTGACAAATACCTAATTTCCCAAAATATCCTGAAAAAATGGGCAAAAGATCAAAGAAAGGTTCATTATCGGCTAATCGCCATATAAATGAATACATTAACATGGGCTACAAATGGTTGAAAGTTGCTTTATTCTCACAATTAGGCATAAATGTAAATGCCTTTTTAATTTAACTTTTGAAAATGAATAAACCCAATTTTACTGAAATGTAGAGTCTTAAAATGTCCAATTCATTAACACAGAATAGAATAATGTTTACCAGGGACAGGGAAATAGGAGAAATGGGGATCTGTTGATCAAAGTGTACCAAGTTTCAATTAAACAGAAGGATGCATCAAGAGATTTAGTGTTCAGAATGATGAGAATATACTTAATAATATCAAAATACGGTGGAAATTTACTACTAATAGGTTTTAGGTGTTCTCCCCTAAGCTATCTTAGATCAGTTAATTGCCTTAACTGGAGTAATCTTTTCACTATGTATAACAAAACCTCATGTTGTACACTTAAATATTTATTAAACATAAAAATGAAAATATGGAACAGAAAGAAAAAATGAAATGCATGCACAAAATCTTAAAATCTTTACTTGTAAGGTATAACCTTACAAAAACCATATGTTAATTACCTTTAAAAATAAGTACTTTTATAATAAGAACAATGGATTAAATGTCAGTTACATGTTTGTTTATATTGTAACTTTTCCTTTCATTGTGATATGTGTATTTTGCATTCATAATTATACAAATTATTTAATGAGTTCACAATGCAAACATTTATTAAATATCCTCAACATATTTTGGATGTGAGAAATGTTACCAATTTTAGATCACAGTCCCAGTGAGAATGTCTTTGCTATACTTATGTAAGTATTTCCCTTGGGAAGCGTTATTTTCTGTTGGTTTTTATTTTAAAACATTCTCCACTATCAGTAGATAGCCCAGATTTTTCTAATCTTTCCCTGCTATAAATAATGTTACAATGAACACCTCTGAGCATATATCACCATGGGCAATTAAGCATACTCCTGACAGATAGCTTCCCAGAATTGGAATTGCTGATCCAAAGTAAATGAACATGTTAAAATATGATCATTACTTTCACACTGCCCTCAGATACGCTGTTAAAAATCACACTTCCATTAATTTTATGCAATAGTATCAGTACCGGTTTTCCCATAACATACACTACAACTGAACACTATAAATTCAATTAATTCTAAACTGTATCATAGGCAATAAAAGCATCTCCTTCCTGCTTCACCCTAAATTTTCTGATTACTGTAATCTGAAATGTTCCTGCCGTATTTATATGGTTTATATTCCACTTTTTAAATATTCTGTAATGACTACAAGAAATGGAATATGTATGGAATCAAAATTGGTTTTCTACAAGGGTAATTTTTTCTTATCTAAAATCAATTTGAATTAGAAAAGAACAAATCACAAATTCACCCAAATAGAACAATGTCTGTTTCACAAGAGCATCACAATGTGAACAGCATCAAGTTCTAAATATCACCCATGAGAAAACAAAGGCCTTATGTACAACAATCATTCATTTTGCATTGACAAATCTTTTTTTAACATCTACATATGGTCAATTTCTCTTTTTTTATGTTGTATATTTTTCAATTGCACCTAGGAGTCATTTTAATATAGATAATTGAATTGCAGTTAATTCTCCATCTGGTGTTCCAGATTGGTTCCTCAGTACTGCTGATTTGAAGCTGATATTTTTCATTGATATTACTTGATCATTTTATTCACTGTCACACCTCTAACAGTATGTGACATTTACAAACCATGTCCTGTGAATACAGTTTAAAATTCTCAAAGTATAATTCTTTGTTAAAGCATTTGGAAATTTTACACAAATCTTTATATGATTCATGTTTTAAATTTTAAGTATATATTTTTTCAAAGCACAGTAAGTGCTTTTTACTTATTTTTATTTATTTACTCTTTTTAAAATTTGGATCAATGTTCTTTTTTTTTTACTTAATTTTTGTTAAATCATAACTGTATACAATTATGGGGTATAATGTGATGATTTGATATACAATGTGGAATCTTAAGTCAAACTAATGAACATAACTATCATCTCACTTATTTTTTGTGATAAGATGTTTATGATATACTCTTACTTATTTTGAAATGTACCCTTGTATTGTGCACATTAGGTGAGATCTCACCAAAATCTCACCAAATGGCCTCCACTCACCCCCTCCTTTCTCCACTATTTCTCTTGGAATGACTTTGTGTTTTATCATTTGTATAAATGTGTAAGTGTTTATATATTGGTTTCATAATAGCACTGAGTACATTGGATACTTTTTTTCTTCCATTCTTGAGATACTTTACTAAGAAGAATATGTTCCAGCTCCATCCAGGTAAACATAAAAGATGTAAATTCTCCATTGTTTTTATGGCTGCATAGAATTCCACAGTGTACATATACCATAATTTGTTAATCCATTCATGGGTTGACGGGCATTTGGCCTCTGCCATTACTTTGCAATATATTACTTTAAAAGGCAGAGCGCACTGATGACGTGGCAAGTCCTTGATAAACTTTACACTCTTTTATCAGAAAATTATAAGTTGGAAATGCTGCATTGTTATATTTAGACTAAGTAGAATAGATTCAACTTTATATTCATGACTTATCTTTTTAATAGGTGAATTATGTATTACAATTTTAAAATGCTTTCACTTTATTTGATACTGTTAAGTAAGTAATGGATCTTGCGTATTGGTAAAAGAATGATTTTGGAGCCAGAAAGAAAGGTAATTAAGAATTAAAAATTAAATACTATTTTTAAGTTGCAGATTTACAACTGTGCTAACAATATTCCTACTTACATTTTCTATTGGGACTAAATGAGAAAACTCAGTAAAAATAAATTAAATTCAACATGTGTTTATTATGGCATTATTTCCTTAATTATTCCCTTTTTAGATGTTATAAATCAAGGGTCATAGAAGTTTAATTTGCTTGCCAAATTAAACCTATTTCATAATCACCAAGAGCCCAGGTTCTTCATTCTAAAATCTGCTTTGTAAAATGTGGAATGGATTATGAATAGTAGGCATCATCTAGCGCAATCTGTTCATTTTATAACAAAGAGATATGATTCACAGTAGGCTAAGTAGATAGCCTCATGGCCAGGCCATTAAGTTTTGAGTAAGTAAGAAGTTATGTTGAAACCTTTTTTTGCATTTTGAGATGTATTGATATTGCAAGTACAAACAAGTATTAATTGATAACCACAGAATGTGTAATGTTGTAGGAAAATGCCTTTGATTTTGAAATAGTGAGGGATATTATTGATTTATATTTTGTATTGTTTTAATGTATGGGGAAAATGTTGCACCTCATATTTAAAAATGTATAAAATATATTTTCTTTCTTTTTTTTATTAAATCATAGCTGTGTACCTTAATACTATCATGGGGTACAGTGTGTTGTTTCTATATACATTTTGAAATACTTTCATCCAACTGGTTAACATAGCCTTCATATCATTTTCTTAGTTGTTGTGTAAAGACATTTATATTCTACATTTAGAAAGATTCACATGTATCCTTATAGGATAAATCATAGGCATGATCCCACCAATCACCCTCCCTCCACCCATCCTGTCATCTCCCCTCCCTTCCCTCTCCCCTTTCCACATATTCCTGGACTAAAACTGGCTTATAGCTTTTCACTATCTCCATTACATGACAATGAAAGCCAGATCCCTCTTGCTTCTTTTTTTTTAGACAGAGCCTCAAGCTGTCCCCCTGGGTAGAGTGCCGTGGCATCACAGCTCACAGCAACCTCCAACTCCTGGGCTCAAGTGAGTCTTCTATCTCCGCCTCTCAAGTAGCTGGGACCACAGGTGCCCACCACAATGCCTGGCTATTTTTTCGTTGCAGCCATCATTGTTGTTTGGCGGGCCAGGACTGGATTTGAACCTGTCACCTTAGGTGTATGTGGCTGGTGCCTTAGCCACTTGAGCCACAGGCACCGAGCCTCTCTTGCTTCTTTAAAATTTCAGGAGAAAGCCATTGATAATGTTCATATCGTATCATATTATATCATATAATATATTGTATCAAGCATCTCTAAGCCAGTTATATAAGAATTCTTTTCAGCTTAAAGAATTTTTGTATATTTTTGCAAATATATATGTGTATGTACTGAGGGTACCAAAAAATGTACACATATTTTAAGATATCTATTGGAAGTAAAATCAATCACTCCTCAAATGTGTACAATACAGGTAAAATGGATGCATGTAGCACATTTAGGTCCAGTAACAGTATCTTTAATTCAACTTCCAAAAGTAATATATATATATAACATCTCTTAAAATGTATATATATTTTTGTGACTCTCTGGATGTACAGTGTGTGCATTAAATGATGGAGATATGTTCTGAGAAATGCTTTGTTAGATGATTTCACCTGTGCAAAGTTCAAAGAAGGCACTTACACAAACCCAGATGGTGCAGCCTACAGCATAAACCTGTGTAGCATGTTAGTGCACTGAATATGAGGCAGTGATAACACAGTGGTATTTCTGTATCAACAAATCTAAACATTGAAAAGGTACAGTTAAAATATAGTATATAAGATATATTTTTAAAAAGACACAGCCATACAGGGCACTTACCAGGAATTGTGTGTATAGGAATGTAAGCAGCTCTTGGTAAATCAGTGAGTGAGAGGTCAGTGAATGTGAAGGCCTAAGGCATTACTACACATTAATATTGACTTTATAAACACTGTATACTTAGGCTACACTTAATTTATAAAAAATATATTTTTTCAATAATAAATTAACCTGAGCTTACTGTATCTCTTCTACCTTATAAACATTATAATTTCTTTAAGTGTTCGATTGTTTTTGTAATAGCATTTTGCTTAAAACACAACACATTTTATACCTGTGCTGAAATGTCTTCTTGATTTGTATTCTTATTCTACAAACGTTTTTCTACTTAATGTTACTGTTATTTTACTCTTCAAACTTTTTTTGTTAAAAACTAAGAAAAGCGGCTCGGCGCCTGCGGCTCAATCGGCTAAGGCGCCAGCCACGTACACCCAAGGTGGCGGGTTCGAACCCCAGTCCGGGTCCGTCAAACAACAATGATGGCTGCAACCAAAAAATGGCCGGGCGTTATGGCGGGCGCCTGTGGTCCCAGCTACTTGAGAGGCAGAGGCAGGAGACTCGCTTGAGCCCAGGAGTTGGAGGTTGCCATGAGCTGTGATGCCATAGCACTCTACCCAGGGGGATAGCTTGAGGCTCCGTCTCAAAAAAAAAAAAAAAAAAAAAAAACTAAGAAAAGCATACATTAGCTTAGGTTTACACAGCGTCAGGATCACCAATGTCACTGTCTCCCCTTCACATGTTTCCCACCGGAAAGCTGTTAGGGGCAGCTACTCACATGGGGCATCATCTCTAGATAGACCCACATGAAGCTGTTTTATACTTCACTTTTGTTTTAATATGCAGAAGGGGTACACTTTAAAATAATAACAAAAGTACAGTGTAGTAACTGCTCGGTGAGAGGAATGTTTCAGCTTCATTGTCATCCTGTGGGACCATCATCATACCAGTGGTCCATCATTACTGAAACACTGTTAGTCAACACACGGTTGCATAAATATTTTCTACTGATTTTAACTGCCTTTCACCAAATTTTTCACTGATTTAGCCACCAATTTTCCAGGGACTTAGTGTCCAAGTGACATACCAATTGTTTCCTGTTAAATAGCTACATCTGGAAAACCACAGATCTAATAGACAGTTGTATAGAATTTCAGGCTTTGCAACAGAATTTTAAACATTTTACATGCACATATGGAAACAAAATTCAGCGAAAATCAAGTAAGTGGGAGGTAAAGGGGGGTCATATTAATTCACATCTAACTGGTACACTGCACACATTCTGAGTGAAGGGCAAGGTTATAACTTTCTCTTATGATGTCAAAAAGCAAATTATGGAATCAAACTTGCATATCCCTGTAATATTATGAAACTGAGAAAATTTACACATTTTATTATTATAGAAAAGAGATACATAGCTTAAGTTCTACGTGTTTACAGAATTCTAAAGGATGTTTTAATTATCCACCAGGAGCTCTTTTCAATATGCAATAATAAGAAATTTACATATGGTTAATACTGGCAGAAATATGAAACATTTCTTATGGTAACCAAAGTACTAATTAGAAAGAAATTCTGAGTCCTTGTAAATATTCCGTTTCACAACTATCAAAAATTGGTAATGATGTCTTTGATAAATTCCATAAAAAGCAAGTTGTGGAATATATACATATACTAGGACATCCTTTAAAAATTATCTTGCCTTCCTTAAAAACATGATATTTGTAAAAGTTATTTTAATGTTCTTCCTGTGTATAAATGCAGTAGAAAATCATGTGTATCTGTATTGATTTATTACTTTTAAGTCTTAAGTTTACCTTGTGAAAGTTCAGCAATAATGTCTGTCATGACAATGTATCATTTAAAATACCTAAAATTGTAAGTATTTGTTTAATTTGTTATTTTAATTATTTGCTAAAATAAAACACATAGTTTCCATATCCAGTTTTCACCTAACAACAATGTGGCAGCCCAGAAGCATTCTCACGAGCACATAAATATTCAGTAAATACAGGAATGCAAAAGTGTTCAACACACATGCACAAATGTTTAAACGTTATGAAAATATCGCTACATTAGATATTATACAATAAAGCAAAATTTCAGCAACTTCATACTTCTGACAGTATTGTTTTTGTCTTTTTTCTCTTTACCAAGGATTGGAAATACTTCAGATTTATGGTTAAAAAAAAAAAAGCAACATGTCAACACTGTAGATCATAGCTGTGCAAAAATATTATCTTTCCTTATATTCTTATTCTATAATTCTTTTTCTATTTCAAAAAATTATTCAGCGATAGTGGAAATACACTAACATATTTCTGACTTCTAAAACTTTAGTATTTCTGCTTTTGAAATCTATGTTTTCTCATTAATCCTGCAAGTTCCCTATTACATCTTCCCTGCGTGTTCTCATGAAACTTGAGGAATGTGGGTATAATATCCTTAAGATATTACGTGCATGCACAAAAATATTCAAGAAAACAAGAAATAAATAAAAATGTATAAATAAGAATCAAGGAGGGGTGTGTAAATTGGTTTCTTACAAGCAAAGAAAAAAATGTATATATGACTTTCAAGTATTGCATTATAAAATGTTATTCCTGGCACCTACTTGACCTTCACCTTCAGCCTTCCCTAACTTTTCTCTTCTTATTCTAGTTAATATGTATTTGTTTTTTCATAGATAACTTCAATATTTAGTTGTATGGGTTTTTCTCTTTAATAGTAGAATTGGAGAAATTGTGTTAAAAACAGAAAAGATTACCTGGCAAATTATTCTATTTCTAAAATTCAGATTTTTATAATTTAGAAAGATATTTGTGGAATTGCACTGTGACAACAGGTCTCTGCTGGAACTTCATTTCCCAAAATGGAATTCTGCGGTTAGCAGTGGCCGGGGATGATTTGCATAAGATTTGAAATGTGGCACTGAAACCTCGGAAATATTCTTTTTATGCTAGAATACTGAGCACAATTTGCATTTGTTCTTCCTGAGTTTCTGGCTCATCTTGCTGCCGTACACAGCAGCCAGACCTCCTTCTCTTCCAGCTCCCCCTGGAAGTTATTTTAAAATCCTTTTCTACCTCTGGGACAGATTCATGTTTAGTTTCATGACAAATGGTCCCAGGTTCTTCTGTAGGTCACATACATCATCGAAGTTGGAATCTTGGAGGCGGCAAGTGGCCAAAATGAGTCCTTGCTCATTTTTACCTGTTCCATTTTTTTTTTTTTGCCCCACACTTCCCAATATTTCTCTTCCCACTGTGTGCTCTGCTGACTCAAGCCTAGTATGGAAGGTAAAAGTAACAGCTTTATACAAACTGTTTAAATAGCTCTCATGACTGTATAAAATCCAATCCTTTTAGAAAAGCTACATATCCATAGACATACCTGCATACGAATAGCTATCATCTAGCTATCTAACGAGCTGGTGGCTTCGTTCTGTACCTCTGAGTGAACTTGCAATGACATAACAGCCTCATTATAACAGAATAAAAATTCCAACATTTTGCCAAATGCCTTCTGATAGGGAATGCCAGAGACTGAGTTCCAGGAGGCTAACAATATTTTCATCATTACTGATAAAGCTGACTTTGCTACTAACACATATGGCAAATAATAGGCATGAAGCATTATTCTTGACTATGGGTAATATCGCACGTGGTGAAGACTACTGATACTGCACCCAGATACATTCAGATCGCTTCTGCAGTCTCCATGCACTGAGCCACTGCTTTCATCGTGATTTCTCTCTAACCCACATTCACCATATTCTTTTTGAAGACCGTCCTGGGGCTGCTGCAGCTGCTTCACTTGCATGCACAGGAGACAAAAGTGCCCGGGATTGGAATCCACTGACTCTACTCATATCCAATTACTGATTGACTAAGAAAATTCAGCTATCTTATCTCAAAATAAACCAACTTTCGAGATACAACTTAAACTTTAGAACTGTATCACTATGTCTCCATGACATCAGTTTGTATATAGGACCTGGCTTGAATCTGAATTCTTGTTTTGATTCTTCCCTGTCCTGCTCCCCATTGGTCTCGGTACAAAAAATATCCTTAATAAATTACTTGCCCACAACTTCTATCTTCCATAGTAGATTTTGGTTAATTCTGCCTAATATATCATGGAATAGATGAATAAACATAATGAATACTTATTTTTAAAAATAGCTCATGAACTTAGGCCATTGTAATATATATGAACTCACCCATGATTAATAGTATTTTAATTGATTTGATTCTGAAGTGAACTTGTATTTTAATTTACAAGTCTGACAAGCAATGTATCTTTATTATTTTTAAAAACATTTTCTGTGTCCATTAGAAAAACTAAATGATATACAAGCCAGAAGGGAAACGTTTTAAGAAGTCAATGGCATTTACTTTTTTTCATTATCATACGTTAGTTAGTGAACCCATATCAGTACACTTTAATATATCAGCAATGATAAGAAACGTCTGAATGAGGAAAATTGTTTAGTGACTCATGTTGGCAAAATGCATGACAATTTCTTTATTATATAATTATTGCTCACTTGTCTTTTAAAAGAAGCAAGTATTCTAAAAATATATAAGATGTGTTTTTTATTTGCAAAGATAGAGTTCACCTCAGAATCAAATATTAAATGTATGGGAAAGTATTTTCCCTTCTCAGCCATTTGTTCTATAATTTGATAAGGATAATGACTTAATTTGCCAAGACATCCTTGAATTTCTATGCATGCACAATGTACATTATTTGTCCTCTTGAGCTTGCTTGTTTAAATGTAATAATTTCATTAATTTTTTTCTCCCTGTTATGAATGGATCAATGTACTTTATTGTTAATGCTTTTTGTTTAGTATATTGGTTAAAAAGCTCTTTTATTGCATGGATTACTGTGACCAGCACTAACCCACTTGAAATGCAAACATGATTCCATCTCTCATATGACAAGGAGATGAGGTGACACCTGATCAATGATAGACTTTGTCCTTAAGTTGTCCAACTGTCAAGGATAAAGCGTGTCAATCAGTAAGAACTAATGCACCATCAGTCATAATTACCACAGCAGAAAAGTCACAAGTGTCCCTTCAGATCTCAAATATTAAAAGTAAAATTTAGCCCTATTGAGTATTCAATTTCATTGTCCTATATTTTAATTTAAAAAAATATTGAATTCATTCTACCTCTCAGACCTATTGATTTTTATATAAGCATTTTCTTGTCCTTGACTTAGTAGTCAAGAGATTTTTAGCCTTTAATTATATCCATAGATTAAGAAACATCACACCAATCTAATTCATGGAATGATGTGAATTAGAATGGTCGTGAAGCTTGGAATTAGAAACACTTCCATTTACTACATGTACGGCTCTGGGTGACTTCAGTTTCTACTGTGATGATTAAGAATTACAGGTATGCTAAGGTGTATAAAGGTAAAAATATGTTTGAAAGCATATGACACAGGTCTTCCTCAGAGGAGGAAAATAGATGTTTTACTGAATGAATGTATTTACAAGATTAATATTTTAACATAATACTTGAACTTAAAGAAAAAGGTTTTACACAGTTTAATCCATCCTTTCCACAGAGATTAACTGATATGCTTATGTTTCAAAATAAAGAACAAGAAGCAAAACAAAGTAAGAACTATTCATTTTATTTTATGTCTTTAACACATACACATGAATGTATACACATACACAGGGAACAGGGAAGTTCCAACAAATAACAAAATGGCAGATCATTTCTCTTTTAGAAGGCAAGTAAAATCTTTTATGAATTGCATGAATGTTATATAACCTTAAATTAGTGCTACCTTATAAACTTTAAACTCATTGGAATTTATAAATTGGTTTTGTTGTTGTTGTTGTTGTTTTGTTTTCTTAATAATAGGCATTTAAAACAATTTTAATTAAAATATTTCATTTTGGAAAAGTTCCAATATTAACACCTTAATCCTATGTAAATATAAATTTTGTGTGTGTGTGTGTAACTTCTTGAAGTAACTCACTGGGCAATTTGCAGCCTTGAAATGTATAATTCTTCATGTCGAAGTGCCAGCTTCTTGGTTCCCCCGGGGCCTGCAGTTCAAGGTTGTGAGGATGTGACGTTTAGAGTATCATCATTAGCTGAAGGATTACAGAAACAGCCAGACACTCTCCATCTTTGCCTCTAGACAGCCAACACATATGGTACCTGTCACAAGGCAATTTTTAGTGACCACTGGAGCCTTTCAAATGGAAAACGGGTAACCTTGAGCATTGGCAACCTGGTAACATCAGTACTTGTTCAGAAAGATCTTTGAGTAATTTCTAAGTGACTCAACACACTGTAACTTTAGGCAAATTTTCACTGATGTATTAAAGAGATTGTAATTAAATATTAGTAAACATAAAATGACTTAGTAGTTATTGTGGAAGTATGGGTAAGTATATCTCTTTTGATACAGATGAAATTAAGCATTATACCCATATGGGGAAAAAGTTGATAGGAAGAACTGATTTGTGCTATAGTAGGAATTAGATTTCATCACTCCGATACACATCTTTGTTTAATTTACTCTGTTTTCTGAAAACCAACCTGTGAAGCTTTCTTTGTTTGTAGTGACAAAGCCAGGTTTACGGTTAGCAGCACAACCAAGTTAATCTTAGAGATAAATTGAGTCACTGTTTACAGGCCTTCTTCTTTCACTCCTTTCTGACTCCTGCTTTCCCTGTTACCTCCACGCAATCTGAGGTTAATGAAACCAGAAGTCATTCTGCACTGTAGAAATTTAACCCAAACAAAACAGATAAATCAACACAAAGCAGTATTCCCCAGACAAAAATTTGCTGACATCATGCAATACAAAATTTCAAGCCATGTCTAGGGGAAATTTTGAGAAAGTCTAAATATATTTCTTCTCTGCCTCTTGCTTGCATTAACAATGTTTTGTAAAATCCTTCTACGTCTATTCACATGTAATATGTACAACTTTTCAAATGCAGATAATAAATATTCCAGTCTCTACTTTCAGCCCCCAAATACACGAACGTGTCTTTGGATGAAAATGATTCCTAATAATCAAAGCTATTTAATGAAGAAAAGCAAGAAACTATCCAAATGAGAAAAAGAAGGGAGAACATGAAACAAACTGCCAACCAGCTTCGTGTCTCTTTATTTAAAGCAATGTTTCTAAAAGATTACCTCGTTTAAAGTGCATCTTTTAATTAATTCCCAACAAATTAGAGAAACATGAAAACATTTTCCAGACTCTTATTTTCTCTGTATAAGAGTTGGCAAGGGAAGAAGAGATAGCAACATTTGGGGGCCACATTCAACAACACTTTACTTTCCTGGTGAAGACAGAATGTAGAATTTTATTGGACCAGCAGGCGTACTTTCATTAAGTGGTCTTACAGAATGTTCACTTGCCTGGTGACACAGATGAGGCACTATGTCCAGAAAAATGGAACCATAAGGTAGCATTAGTACCATTACATTTTTTTTGTTGTTGTTGTTGTGGACACAACTTAATAAAGCCACTGTCAGCTACACTACACATATCTTGGGTAAATATATTTCAAGAACTGTGAATCTAGTAAAGCTTCTAGGTGCTTCTGTATAGCCAGTACTGAAGATTCATTCTTATCGTATATTACTTATCACTTCAATCTAAGTGTTGGATGCATTTTCTAGCATGCATTGACATTATCCTTTTATCTAAATTCTTTGGGACGAACTGGTAATTTAGAGCCTGTGCCTTCACACATAAATGTAACACTTCTTGCCCGCGTGAAAGCGTGAAAGAACTAGAATATGAAATTACATACAAAGTAAAAGAACTCAACATATCATTACTGAAAATATATTTTTAGTGGAAATGATATTCTAAACTGCAAACAAAATTTTGTAGTATCCATCTCCTTTTAAATCCTTCATTTAAATGATAAGTCATCAATTATTTTCTTCTTATTATACAAAATAAAAATCATGAGGAAAAATGAATACAAAGTACTATCATTAAATAGACAAACAATTATAAAGTGATATTAAATGTATTTTAAAATATATATTTACTAGACAAAATATTATTCTATTTTATAATAATTTCAAACTTACTTTGCTATAACAAACCAAACTTAAAAGACAAACTTTATCCAGGTCATTAGAAGGCTTAAAAGAATGTTTATAAGGCTCATTGGTGAGATATTTTTATAAGTTATTAGTAACTATATTAAAATATGAATAAAATATAATTTATTATCCTATAAATATTAAAGTACATAGCTTAGAAGTGTTAAGTCCATTCATATTGTTGGTACCCAGTCTCCAAAACACTTTTTCATCCTGCAAAATTAGAACTCTTAGCTCATTATATAACTTCCCATTCCCCTTCTATCCTCAACACCAGGCAATCATCCTTCCACCCTCAATACCTATGGATTGGACTTCTCTAGGTACCTCAGGTAAGTAGAGTCATTCGATGTGTGTCCTTTGGGGACTAGTGCCTTTCACTTTGAACAATGTTTTCCATAGTGCAGAATATGTCACAATTTTCTTATTTTAAGGTCCAGTAACAGCCCATCGTAGGCATACGCCATATTTGTTTACCTATTCATTTATGGGTGGACACAGACACATAGTTTCTTCTAAATTTTCGGCCATTGTGAATATTGGTACAATGAGCATGGATGTACAAATATCTCTGAGATTCTGCTTCCAATTCTTATGGATAGATACTTTGAAGCAAAATTGCTGGATCATAGAGTAATTCTATGTATAATTTTTTTGAGAAACCACTACAGTATTTACCACAGTGGCTGCACCATTTTATATCCCCCCCATAGTACACAGTAGTTCTAATTCCTCCATATCATCACCAGCACGTCGCTTTTTGTTGATTGATAGTAGCAATGGATGTAGAGTCATTCTCCCTGTGCTTTTGATTCACATTTTTTTTTTAAGATTAGTAATGTTGAGTATCCTGTTATATATTTGTTAGCTATTTGAATATCTTCTTTGGAGATATTTTCATTCCAGTCCAGTAGCCGTTTTTTAAATTAGGCTATTTGTTTTTCTGTTGTAGGTTGAGTTGTGAGGTCTGCCTGGATGTTCCCTACTCACCCAGTTTCCAGTTTCAAGAATCAGTATGAAGTTGAACCGATGATGGAGTGATCGCAGATACAAAGCATCCACACTCATTTATTAGGAAGCAAATGTATGTCTCAGAGGGAAAGACAGGTCATTCTCTGTTGGAAAAAGATCCCAAAATCAGAGCATACAATGTCTTTTATACATCCTGCCTTTCTTCTGGCAGGATTGGTTTAGTTTCCCTCCTTTGATTTGAGTGACTGAGAGGTTGATTATGTAACAAATTACATAACAGGTGACATAACAGTTTCCTTAGTATGCATGTTCTCCTAGAATCTTTCGTGAAAACTTCACCCATGCTATGCTAACGAGACCTGCATGAGCCCCAGGTCAGTGAAAGATCCTGAGGCACTCCTTAGTGTGTACGTTCCCCCCAGGGAACGGTTCCTAGAGACAATCTGGTTGCTAGCTACAGTTCAGTTCACTCTCTGCCCTGGCCGTTTACTTGCTACCTGTTAACCCTCTACCAAACCCAACACTGGCATTAACCCCTTATTGCACATGTGATTTCCAAATATTTCCCCTATTCCATAGTTGCATTTTCAGTGTTATCATGTCCTCCAATGTGAAATTTTTAAAAAATTGATGTACTTCAATTCATTTATTTTTATGTTTATTTTTATAATTTTCACCTATGTTTTAGGTGACATATAAAAGAAATCATTACTAAACTCAATGCAAACAAATGTTTCCCCTATGTTTGCTTCTAAGAGTTTTATAGTTTTAGCACTTTCATTTAGGCATTTAGGTCTGTGATGGATCTGTACTTACTGTAGTAGGTAATGTGTGTACGTGTGTATACATACCTATATGTGTGTGTGTATATATATATATATGTATATGTATATCCATGGATAATTAAGTTCACAAAAAACATACTAGAAAAAGTGCTACATACCTCATTGCTGAGTAGCACTATAATTACCCTCTAAGTGAAGTACTCCCCTTGGAAAGCTATGCACCAATGCCAGAGAGCCTCAGCCACCTTTCAGAGCAATTTTGGAGCTCCTTTTTGACTGGCCACTATAGCTGTCATCATACAAGCTCTGACAATTAAGTTCATGAACTCATTCTAAAAATGTATTCTGATGACCTTTCCCAAAAAGAGTTTCAAAATTCCTCAAAGGCTGGACTAGGTGCTGGTACCAGTGCATAGCTTCCCAAGGAGAGTACTTCAAAGGTGACCGTAGGGATATCCAGCAATGATGTATGTAGCAGTTTTTCCAGGATAAGTATGTGAACTTAATTGTTCAACCTTGTGTGTGTGTGTTAGCTTATGGATGTCCACTTTTCCCAACATTGTTTATCAAAATGATTGTCCTTTTCCAGTGAAGGAGTTGTGACCTTGTTGAAAATCATTTGATCATGCACTTGAGGCTTTATTTCTGACTTCTCTGTTGCATCCCATTGCTATGCCTGCCTTTATACCTGTAGCACACTGTTTTGATTTCTGTAGTCCTGATTAATTTTTAAAATGAAGAAGTGTATAATATCTTACAGCAATAATTTGTAGACTTCTGTGTGGAAAGCTGTTCCATCCTTGGTTAAGTATTTTATTCTTTTTGATGCTATTAAAATTAAATTGTTTCCTTATTTTACTTTTTGAACATTCATTTTCAGTGTATGAAAACACAACTGATTTTTTTGTATTGATTTCATAAATTGCAATTTTACTGAATTTATTTATTAGCTTTAATCATTTTTTAAATAAATTTTTTAGTTTGGAGAAAGGGTTTGGAAAGATTTTAAAAGAAATTTTGCATCATTTGGTGAACTTTGATAATTCACTGTATGGATGGCTATTTTTATAGTCTACATTCTCTCTTCAAATTTCCTTACAACTAACATTGTAAGGAAATGTTAGTTTAAAGGAAAACTTGTGTTTTTAAAGGAAAAATTTGTTGGTATCTTGAGACATTGTTTTTATAGAATTCAATTTTTAAGTTCATATTTGTATTTTCAAATAGAAAGATGTAAACAAGACATTGAAAGAAAATAATAATGACCAAAAAACCCTACAGTATTTTGAGTTAAGCAACCTAAGCATAAAATATTTCCTGATAATTTTCCAGTGCTTTTACACATGTATAAGAGTTTTCATTTTGTTTCTCAAAGATATGTTTTAATATATTCCTTAAGTATGCATATTGTTATTTTTACATATCCTGATATATTAAACAGACCACCATGATTTAGAAAATGATTTTATAATTTATAAACTTTTAATTGATTATATATTATCTCTATCAGGAACAAAATTTACATGAGTCTTATATATTACTTTTATGGACACTTTAATGTATTTTTATGAGATGAACTTCTGACAGGACCTCACTACATATCTAATCTGATAGGAGAGACATGATCATTTCCGTATTTGATGGTTTTGAGTCAATGTCATTTCAGACACTGTATGGGAAACTGAGCCCTAATCTTTAGCATAAGACTTGCTTCCTGCTTGACAGACCTGGAGAACCATGAGAATGGCATGTGAGTTGTGTGCATGCAAGAGATTAGAAAACTGGCCTCCAAGAGAAAATGCATGTGTGAGGTGTGACAATGATAATGATGGTAAATATTCTCTAGATTCCAAAGGTCTCTTGATGCTGGAGGCAGAGGTGGAGCTCAATGCCTTTGGTTTTGCAAAAACAAAGATGGAGACATCCTATCTGGACCTTCTCCATGTCCTCCATAATTGGTGCAAATGTGGCCAACCAGCTTTTGCCTACTTCTTCCTATAAACCTACAGGGACCCGAGGTTTACTAGGAGGGCTCCTCCTTGAGTTCCTGAGTCCTCCAACACAAACTTTGTGTCAAGCCCCCTCATTCCTTGCACCAAGAACCTCTCTTCTGGTGACCCCAAAGACACTTCCCTAATACTCAGGTAAATATCCACATATCATTTTATCAAAAGGAATATTTATGGTATATGGTTTAATTTTACTCTTTAATTATGGATATTAGACCTCCCTTTCAGAAGATGAGATGCGGGTAAGAGAGTAGATTCAGTACTGAAAACTGGCCAAAGAATTGGGATTTCAAAAGCACTTGCTGACTTATGGCTGCATAAGAATGGTGTATTTTTATAAAGGACATATGATGTTTCTCAACAGGCAAACAATGTGCATTAATGTAATTAGAATATTCATTGGTTCAGGTATTTAACATTTCTTTGTGTTCGGAATATTTCAATTCCACTCTTCTAGTTATTTTAAAATATGCCCTGACTCATCACTGATTATAGTAACTTTGTTGTGCTATCAAATACTGTTCATTCTTTCTAACTAACTACTGTATATTTTGGTACTCATTCACCATCTCCACTTTATCCCCACCTCCCTGTGACCCTCCCAGCCCTGGTAACTGTCATTATACTCTCTGCCTCCACAAGAGCAATTGTTTTTAATATTTAGCTCCAACGCATGAGTGAGAATACATGGTGAGATCTGTCTTTCCCTATTTGGTTTATTTCACTTACCAGATGTTCTCCAGCTCCTCCCCGATTATTTTAAATGGCAGGATTTCTTTTCTTTTCTTTTTTTTTTTTTTTTTGTAAGCTAGTTCTGACTTTTTGTTCACTAATTCTTTATCGTTTTGGTTACATTGGTCAATATATAGGTTATAATAATACCCTATCGAGATTTGGGCCTTGTGGCCCTTTATAGTAAATACATTCATCTTTCTTATAACTTTAGAAAACTATTCCAACAAAGTCCACTTTCATAGAGGAGTCTT
>CAUYQV010084451.1:0-25050 GCA_963574575.1 Galagoides demidoff | reverse complement strand
TAACAAACCTGTTTTTATGACCTGTTTCTTTTTTTTTTTTAACCCTCACATTAACCTGAAATAAGAAAGAAAGAAAGAAAGAAAGAAAGAAAGAAAGAAAGAAGGAAGGAAGGAAGGAAGGAAGGAAGGAAGGAAGGAAGGCAGGCAGGCAGGCAGGCAGGCAGGCAGGCAGGGAGGGAGGGAATAAGCCAGGTGTGGTGGCAGTGGGCACTTGCAGTTCCAGCTTCTTGGGAAACTGAGGCAGGAGGATTCCTTGATTCCAGGAGTCTGAGGTTACTGTGAGGTATGATAATACCACTGCACTCTGGCCCAGACAACAGAGGGAGATTCTGTCTGGAAAAAAAAAAAAAGTCTACTTTTAAATCATTTTCCTGAACTGCAAAACAATATATGTTGGAGTTGACCCCTTCAGAACCTCAGCGTTCCCTCCTCCTAACTTAAGAGAAGAAGAGCGCTCACCTGCCTCTCTCCCTCCCTCCTAGCTTCCCTTTCTCCCTTCTTTCCTTCCTTTCTTTCTTGTACTATGCAAAGGGCTGGCATTCTGATTGTTCTGTTTTCAGGTTTAATCCTTATTCTAATAAATACTTTTAAGCAAAAAATTAAAAGAAAAAAAGAACTTCAGTGTTCTCAGCCTGGTTTGTGGTATAAGCAACAAACAAAAATAGCAAAGGCTATTCTAAAAATAATCGTTAATTCACAAATTTGAAGTTTTAAAGAATTAAAGCAGAGCATAAATATGATCTGGACATGGACTTGAAATCATCTTCACAGAGATGGTCTAAATTTTATGAATAGCCAGTATAGCTTTGGCTTAGCTCCTGGGTTTAGATCTGCCATTCACGTCTGCAGAGCATATACCCTGGGAAATGGAAGAAGCCCGCCTCACTCAGGTTTGGTTAAATTAAACGTCCTTTGACATTTTCAAAAGTGGCGATTTTTTCAACTGGTAGTATTGAAATATTTGCACCCCAGTGCTTTTTGACAATTCCAAAGTATGTTTCTTTACAATGCAATTTAAAAATTCTTTATTGTTACCACTGAGTCATGTAACTCTTTAGATTTCCTCTAATTCAATGTCATATTTGGTTATGCAGTGACACTTAAGATTTTTGCTGCCTGTAATGAACTTATGAGCCTTCTTGCAAAAAAAAAAAGAAAAGAAAATCCACAGAAGACTGAGAAAAGACGTATATAGTCTATTCAAGTGATATAAAAATTACCCCTTAAAAATTGGTGGGTAATTGAAAACATGCTTGTGATGACATGATATGCTAAGTAAAACACAGTTCATGCTTGAAGTTTTCTGAATCTCTAGAAGCAGATCAGGGGTGTTAGAATGTAAGGTGGCTGTCATCTGTCCACCTGCCCTGGTCAGTGGCTTCTCTTGAGATCTCTCAGCAAGGTAAGGAAGACTTACTTTCAATTTCCCATTTCATGGGTTCTTCTCTTTATCCTTGCAGGACCAGAAAACCAGAGGGTGAAATATTGAAACAAGGCAACAGGCCACATGTGTGCTTTTCAGGTGTGTCACATAAAGATGATCATTAGCTGTCAGCAACATTGACTTGAAATAAATGGTTGACTTGAACTAAATGCATGTGAGCCTGTGCAGCAAGCGCAGAAGGAACACAATGAACAGGAGAGTCACGGCTGGGTAAATTGCCTAGTTGACTATATTTTAAAATGGAAAACAAAACAAAACAAACAAAAAAACAAAACAGCACTCCCTGTCCGCTTTCTTACTTATGCATTCAAATTCTCCTATCTTTCTTATTCAAAGGGCCTGAGTTTTGAGTTTAAGCTACTGGTTACTAAAATTCAGCTCTTTACTTCATCCCCAGGAGGAACTAGTGAAAAAAAAATGTGTTCGCTGGTAGAGAGGTAAATTGAAATCAGAAAAATCACATGGGCTTGATAGCAAAGGTCAGGGTGGGGTGTGTGTGTGTGTGTGTGGATACTAAAGAGAGAGCAGAATTTGTTTCTGGAGCTCACTATAGAGTTAAGTCTGGGTCTTCAGTGAGTAAATACCACGAGGGCTATTTTTACTAAATCCTCTGTGAGACACTCGGGATTGTATTTATAACAATACAACATTGCAGTCAGCCCCCTGAGAACGTCAGCATTCTCAGCCAGGTGGCTCCGTGGTATCAGAAGCAGCCTGAGCATGGGGCACACACAGCCAGTGCTGCTTCCTCAAAATGTAACTCTGATGAGCCTTTTTTTTTTCTGTTGAAATATTCTCAACCCACTGATAAGAGCCTTGCGTCTTTTGTGATAAAAATATAAACAGAAACCATTTTTTGCTTATATTTGTGGGCACTGATGAGACATCCAGTCTCAAGAACTTGGGAATTGGAGACCAAAAAACCTTGGGTGCTAAACTGGTAAAGCCCACTCATTCCGTGTGGTCATCGATCTGTGAGAATCAACCAAGACTGTGTCAGTAATCATACATTGTGATGTCTAAGACTACTGTCAGAACGATTACAAGATTTCTCAAGGGTCCAGGGCAAAAACAGGAACATAGTTTAATAAAATCAAGTTGTATCCCATTCTATTTAGGGAAATACAGTGAACAGCTACCCTAGGTTACTGAGTGCTTAGTCAACAATGGATTTATAAATATTTTCTCATTTAACTCTGCCAACATCCCTGATAGGAAGATATTGTCATGCCTATTTACATATGAGGGAATGGAAGCTGTGAACAATTATGCAATTCTCCCAAGTTAATTTTTCTATGTGATGGATACAGAATTTTGATTCATGCTGTCTGATTTCAGTGAATAGTGGTTGCCAAATACTGGACCTGTCTCTATCGCAGTGGCAGTGGTTCTCAACCTTCCTAATGCTGCAACCCTTTAATACAGTTCCTCACGTTGTGGTGGCCCCCAACCATAAAATTACTTTTGTTGCTACTTCATAACTGTAATTTTGCTAGTGTTATGGATCGTAATATAAACATCTGATAGGCAGGATGTATTTTCATTGTCTCAGGCTACCCCTGGAAAAGGGTCCTTTGACCCCCAAAGGGGTCATGACCCACAAGGTTGAGAACTGCTCCTCTATCAAAATCCCCTAAGAAAGATTTCTGCATTAGCTTCATTCTAATTCAGTTAATGAAGTTAAACTCAGTTAAATGTTCCCTGTCCTGGTTCTATTTCACCAAAGCTTGTGAAAATATGGCTTCCCATGTAGCTCATCTACCAGAAAGGATACACCGAACTGCTGATCTAGGCATGTCAGCCCCTTCATTAATGTTTAACACAGTCATCTCTGTGATTGTGGTTGTTGTGAATCCCTGGCTTCAGAACAATCTGCCTTCAAGATGAGGACCAGACCCTGGACCTCGATGCATTTAAAAAATTGCCTGGAATGAGTATTTAGAAGCAGCCTTCTCTGGGTGATGCACACACCTGCTTTTAGAAAACACAGCAAAGCTCCCCTTTGTCCCTGCAACTGTTGATGTTCGAATTTGGTGGGGAGAAGGGTGGTTTCACTGTCAACAAATGAAAATAAAGAAATAATATTGATGTTCAATAAACTGGGGAGCTGCTTAACAGCCTGACCCCAAAATAGCAGACTGAACTTGACTAAGTTTCTGGTTACTGAAATGCAATCTTATTTTAACCTGGCTCTCCAGAGCATTCTGACATAGATATTGTAGGGGGAAACAGGTTTACAGACACGCTCTTAATTAATTGTGACAGATGGTCAATCCCAGAGAGTGTGTTTGCTTGGCCAAGTTTAACTCTAAGATCACAATATTACTTTCTTTATCTTTAAGTTCTCGGGCCGGGGCTATTTCACCAATGCCACAAACATTAAAAACAAAAAAATGACATTATTGATGTGAGACTATTTGTCCTAACACTAAAAGGTAAAGTTCCACCAAAGTTCAGTTTTGTGGAAATTTTAACAGTATTAAAATCTAGTTGAGCAATCACCTAGGAAATTATTAAAAACTGTACCTTCCAGTAGTATTTATTAGGTTGATGATGTAAACCTTATTATTGCTTGTCTCGGATAAAATTGCACAATTACGTTATGATGTTGGCAACAACAAGAAAAATCTCAAAACCATGTTAAGTATTCTCAATGTGGAAATCCATTAGGACCTTTACGCAAGGTCAACGTTTAAAGAGTAAAACAGAAACCTATTACGTATTATTTCTAACTGATAACTTCAACTACAGAGAGATGAGGTGAGAAGTAGATTCACAGGTTTCTCTTCCTGATGCACCTGCTCAGAAGATTACATGAACTTTGGGCCCAGTGTCTTCTTGCCCTGAGCCTTCCTTCCGGTTCTCCCTTTTAGCAAGGACTCAGAGGCCAGAGTCTTTGTGGTCCTGGTGGGAATAAAGAGGCAGGGCTAGAGGGGTGGAAAGCTGAGCCTTCCGAACTTTCATCAGGAGCTAGTGAATGCCAGCCACCAGATCACTTGAGATTTCCCTGTTTGAATGAAGACTTTTGTGGATGGGAAGTATTTTTACTGTGTGCTTACCTTCTGCCTACTTTTAAAAAAGTAAGTATATAGAGTTGATAGACTTAAAGGAAGTTATGATGAACATAATTTACTGAGCAATCAAATACCATATCTAGATTAATCGTGTGAATGGTAATTTCTCTCAGTATGGGGGGGAGGTTTGTATTATTATACTAAAACTTTTGTCTCCTAATTGTTGTGAAGAACTGTCTTCCTTTAGCATCATAAAATCCAAGAAGCATGATAAGAATAGGGGTTGGCAAACAATAGCTAACGAAACCAAATTCTACCTTTGGCCTATTTTTGTAAATAACATTTTATTAGAGCACAGCCATGCCTGTTTGTTCCGTGTGGTCTTGGCAAGTTTCCTGCTGCAATAGCAGAGCTGTACAGATTCAACACAGACCACATGACCCACAAAGGCTAAAGCGTTTCCTACTTGGCCCTTTACAGAAAACATCTGCTGACTCCTGATATAAAGTAATGTTCCAAGAAGCTAAAGTATGAAAATATTTTTTTCCATAAAATTATTTCTTATCTCCTTTACCATAAGCTGAAAATAGTACAGCAGAAATTACTGATAGCTCTGAAGGCTGCAAAAAATTACCCAAACCTGCCACACTGATGAAAAGAACAATTCTAAGAATGGAATGGCCAGTGTGGTCCCTTTCATTTATTTATTTGATGGTAACTCCTAAGGTTAATGGATATAAAAAAGTGCTTCATATTAGTTTTAAAAGACACATTTTGAACTCCTAGCTCTACATCTGGTGTCTGTCATTTTCAAGACATTTTCAAGAAAGTATTGAGGAAATTCTAAAAAGAGAACATTTAGGAGATAAAGAAGAAACTGCCTAGAAATTATTCAACTGCTTCAAAAAAAAAATTAGAATTGCCATTCCAAAGCAGAATAAGTGTTAAAGTATAGTTCCAGAAGGGAGAAATTGTAAGGCAGAATTTACAGGACAATACATACCAAATTCACTGTCTTACTGAGAATGAATTATTCCTCATTTTCAGAAGAATTTTTAAAAAATCATAGCTTTTTTTTTCTAGTGAATTTAAACCCTTCTGTTCCTAATTTACACTTTAGATGATAACATTGAAGTAACAAGAGAAAAGATCGTTTTAACAAGGACTGGCGTTTCTTTCATTCAGTGAAGGTCCCTAGAGCATCAACAATGAAGGAGGCCCTGATCCAAGCACTTGAGTTGTGGGCCTGTGAGAAGTGGAAATGCACCTGCCCCCATCGGAAGAGGGTCTGCCCAGGTTCCTGGCTTGCCGTCCAGAGAGAAGGCCTGTAGACACGCTTTCCCACTTACGAAATAAGTCATTTACCACCCAAGTCTTATAAGAGGATCCGTGAGTTAATGTTTACCAACTGCTTTGATATCCTGAAATGGAGCACATCAGAAAGGAGTGGCTGAGCTGGAATCTGGAGGCCATTCAAAAATCCACCCCGGCAAGTCCAATGGTTTGTTTTCAACATTTATTTAACCTCCTTCTGCTATCAAGAAACCTGAGAGCTCACTGAGGAAGTTTATACTGGAGGAAAAGGAGAAAGTGTACATTGTTTTTGAGTTGTTTTGTTACGCCTTCTCGATGGCAAGAATGTGCGCCTTATAATTATGAAAGTCTGCCCAGCTTGCAGAGAGATTGAAGGTTTAAATGTTGGAGCCAACCAAGATTGGGTACCATGCCGCGCTGCCCTCGAAAAGCAAATGCCGTTAGAGCGCTTAAAATCATCTTAAGTCCTGTCCTTGACATATCTGTAAATGAACTTGGCCTCCGTCCAACACAGGCCAGTGAAAAGAACATGCCAGGGGGAAATGTTTTTGTCCACCCCAGAATGGCCAGCTGTCACTGTGTGCCAACAAGTGGCGGGCACAGAATAGCCGGATCTGTGGGAATAAGCAAACAGTTCTGTGTTCTCCACAGAAACTCATTTCCCTGTACTTCACATCGACAATGGTGAGCTATATTTACAAAGAGGTTTGTATGCAAAGGAGCATCCACAGGAGTGGTGACAAATATTTATCCCAGCAGGTCTGGGAGCTGCCCCACTCAGCTTGCTTTTTATAGAGCCAGGTGATAACATATTTCAAAGTGCTGGTTTGAGAGGCAAGTGTTTACTGGCATAAAAATGCTCTTTAATTAGTATTTATCTCAGGGCCAGGGTGCCATCAATTGTTGCTTGTGCTGATACAAGGACAGATTGAGATATTGTTGCATGGAGGGAGGGAGAAAGGGGCAGCAGGCACGCCCTTTGGCTTTGGGGTACATGTGTTTAAATTAACTTGAATTGACCCCAAATTAGCTTTGATCCAGTATGGTCAATGGTTACTATGTATTTAAAACAAAAGCCTTCCTAGCTGCTTGGAATGTGGTTAGAGCTCTTGAAAGGAGATCTAAGGACACTGTGTCAGCTTTGGCCTCAACCACCAAGAATGTCAAGTTGTACAGTGCTTAGGTAATGCCAGACATCATCTCGGTGCCTCACAAAGGATGCTTTTATCCCAATATTGACGAGTGGGAACTCTTCACATTCCCAGGAGCTGATTATCTCAATAAACACTAAAATAAGGAATATTGTAAACAAAAAAAAATTGAATGGAAAATTATCCTTTAGTTCCCTGTAACCACTAATAAGAAAATACTATATTAAAAATCTTGTTTCTATATTAAATGATTCAAAATAGGCATATTGCTAATAACAGAACTTGGCACATAGTATGGACTCAATTATGTATCTATAGCTGTATGTATTTTTTTTTAAAATACAAGGATAATTATCTATAATATGATCTTTTAAAAAAGAAGAATACAAACCACATTGTCTATTCTTCTCATGGTTAATGTTTGAATAGCATTTGTTATGTTCTAGTCTCTGCTCTAAACACTTATCATATAATAATCTATTTAATTCTCAGGCAACCTGATGAGACAAGTATTAAGAGTGTGCTTAGTTTGTCTGATGGGGAGAATGAGACCCTGAGACTCAACCTAACTTAAACACACATACCTCAAATCCTATTTTTCCAGGCCTCATATGGCCAGTGAGGGGCAAGCTGAGACACAGCACCCAAATGTTTAGGTACAAAGTTTGTGTACTTTGCTCTCTTGCCAGTCAAGAGGTCAAATTCATTCGTGTACTAAGCAATGCCCCATAAACTCTCCCTTGTCCAGCACTGTTAAACAATTGATACCTTGACATCACTTTGACAGGTGTTCATTATGGTGAATTCCATTTGAATTAGTAGCAGACTACATAATATTTACTGCGATATTTACAGTTGAGGAAATAAACAGTAGAGAGCACAACAGAATTAACATTAAAATACGTTATTAACTAGGACTCCCTACCCCTCTCAGTATGCCAGATCAAAAACTGTTCTTGTGATAGCTGGGAAGACAGCTTTCAGATGAGGACTTTCAACCTCTTAAGAACATGGGAGTTGATGACTATGCTGATCTTGCTGGGCTCAGTAATACAGCGTGTTTATTCTCAACCATGGGGTTTAACTATTGCCATATTTCTGCTTTCTTCTCATAAAAGCAATAGTATTTTTTTTTTTTTTGGCAGTTTTTGGCTGGGGCTGGGTTTGAACCAGCCACCTCTGGCATATGGGGCCAGCGCCCTACTCCTTTGAGTCACAGGTGCCACCCAATAGTACTTTTTTTTTCTTTTTTTTAAACTCATTTCTACCTATAGCCTATTAGAACTTCCTGGTTTTTAACTTCCAGCAGTTGGGTGGCTATAACTTCTAAGATGTTGATTTATGATTTTGAAGTACTTTAAGGATTTTTCTCTGCCATGTTTGTATTTTATTTTCCAACTTTAGAACAGAGTATATGCTTAAAAACAGTAGTCATTCAGGCACCATTATTTAACAACAAAATAGCTTCCTTTGGGTGGGGGGATGTTATTCCTATTTGTAGCCTATTTCAAGCACCTTAGGGTCAAGTCTGTTGGTACATAGAGAGGAATATACCCCAGCCCTGTAACACCAGAGTAAAGACTTGTGTGATTTGATTTGTCATCCATATGCTGGTGATAAATTCAAATACCCCAAGGAAAGCACTGAAATGTTATTTCCACTCTAAGAAATAAACATTTTCCTTTTCTTAGTTACCAGTAGTTGAACAGTGATTGCAATTTTCGAACCTGCATTATCTTAGTCAAGCGCCTGGATCTCAGGCCTCAAACTCAGATTTATAAGAAGTATGACTTCCCTTGTTTTCAACAATTCAACTTAATTTCGATTTGAAGTCACAATCCTACTGGACTTGTAGAATGTTTTAAAAAATGTCTTTTTAAGAATCTTCTCACCCTCATTTCTATCCTCTCATCGACCTGGCACGTCAGACAGCCATTTCATATTAGGGATTCCAGTGACGCTAAGAGGAAGCCCCAGAGGCCCTCACCTTACCCTTCCCACTGTTCCCCAGGATCGCAAGGGGAAAATCACCTCGTACTTTGGGGTCAGTGGTGCTATTTTCCTTTGTTTAGAAGAGCCAGTTCTACCCCCCAACCCATTTTCTATCTCTTTTTCTTTCAACTTTCTTTGGAAAACTTTGCATGTGTCCATAAAGACTTGGGATTTGGGATGCAAACATTCCCTTCCTGACTTTGAACTGCGGGTGGTAAAGGTGAGAGCAAATTTAGGAATGCAAAGGGGAAAGCCCAGGAAGAACAACATGGGATAATAGTCCAGATATTTCCCTGTTCTTCAGGTTGTTAGCAGGAGAGTTGTGCTGGTTAAGAGGGCTGTCTTGCTGCCAGGGAATGCAGGCTGCCTGGTAGGAGGCTCAGCTCTACCACTTTTTAACTGAGCCACGTGGAGCAAGTTGCTGAATCTGTCTGTGCCTGTTTCCTCAGTTGTAAGTTGGCAGTGATGCCAATATCCTAGCTCATAGGACTGTCATGATCCCCACCTATGAGTTTATAGGCCTAAGGTACTGAGGATAATGCCTGGTAGTAGTAAGTGCTGTCCTAGCCTTAACTGCTATTATTGTTAATTAGAACAAAATTCTTATTCCTATTTGGTCCTTATTTCTGAAACCAAGGAAAACCTCAACTTAGAAAGCTTGAATTGTGAGTTTTTTACATGTTACATTTGGTACAGTTTTCCAGCCACTGTACGGAGTATGATTAGTTCTTAGACTACAGGAAGATTTATTTGAAGTCCAGGAAATAAGCGGAGCTTTTAGTTGAAGGCTCAAGGCTGTTACATTTGACAAATCTAATTCTTCTCTAAAAGGAACAGAGAGCAGTCTTATTATCTTTCATGAAGAAATGTAGTGCATTGGAGCAAAGCTTTGGGAAAACAACAACCAAAATGCCTTTCGCAACTTTATAATTATGTGCAAATACTGAGTGCACATGTGTACATATACAAGGGCACATCAGCCTGTCTGCCATGGGTTATTATAATAGCTTCCTCCTAAGTCACCAGCTGCCACAAGGATCCTGATAAAACACAGTCAGCTCATGGTCATTTCCAGTGATTTCTCATCTCAGTGATAGCAAGAGCCAAAGCCCTCGCTGTTGTCCTACATGGCCCTAAGTGATCTGCACCTGCTTCTCCAATGTCCCTGACCTGCCACTCAGCAGGCCCTGCTTCCCCACAGGTACCAGGCCCTACTTCCAAAGGAGGATGTGGCCCCTTCTGAGCTATCCTCATGGGATGCCCGCTCCCTAATTATTTACACAACTCACTCTCTCACCATTGGATCTTTACTCAAAAGTCCCCTTCTCAATGATGTCGTCTGTGGTCATCTCATAGACCCTTCCAGATCTCCCTCTTCCAGGCAAGTCTTCTATTGTCCAAGTTTTTCTCTTAGCACTTACCACAGTCCAACACATTTTATCTTTGGGGGGGACTTCTACAAGGTCAGGGATGTTTCTCAGTATTCTTCACTGCTGTCTCCCCAGCATCAGACACAAAGTAGGCACTCAGTAAATAACTTTCCAATGAATGAATATTTATTCTGTGTTTGGGACTATGCTGAGTCACTTACAAGGAACATTTCACTTAATGTTTGTACAATCCTATGAAGTTGGGGTCAGAAAAGATAAAATATGAACTGACTTATGATTTATTAGGATATCTCTGGCTGTTGGTAACAAGTGGGAAGTCATTTTCATAATCCAAGGAAAAGAGGCTGGTGTTTTAGAGCAGGGAAACTCCAGTAGAGATGATTTTCAGCAAAAACTCTTGGGAAATAAGGAAACTGAACTATAAAAATTAGATGTTCTGATTAAGGTTTTCTAGCAATTGAACAGTAGATGCTGTGTTTAGATGAGACAGGCTGTTTCTTGTCTGTTGGTCTCTGCCTGTTGCTTATATGACAGACTTCAGAAGAAAGCAAGGCTTCAGAGTGACTCTTCCCCATTGCAAACTATTTAATTTAATTTAATATTTGAAACCCAGTAAAACACAGTTGATAGATACATGGTCAGATTGGGGGTTTTCAAGGACTAACTAAGATCTAGTAAGCATCTGTCACATAGTCAGATGGTCGTTGCTTAATAACAATAGCTACCCAGAGATTGAGTACTTTATGTAGATTCAACCTAAGTTTTTAAAATATATATCAAAATAAGTTGTCATTAGGCTGGTTTTACTTCTTCTGCTCTTCAGCATAAATGAGATTAGGAAGGAATATATCACAGTCTTTGCCTAAGGAATATTTTAAGAGAAAGAAAAGGATGAGAGAATGACAAAGAAAGACTCGCAGGCAAATAACAGATACCATCCCAAGAGCAGCGTGAATCTCTATAAATAATTTCTTTAAGCTAAGACCCATAAAATTCTAAAGAATCTGACTTTTTTTGGCTTTGGTTTGTAATTAATTTGATAACCTGAGCCAATCCTTGGAGTTGCCCTGGCAACCAATTTTAGTAACATAAAGAAGCGCTCGATGTTAATTGGTATTCAGAGTTGGTAGCTGGTGTCTCTGCTTCTGTCTCCATGGTAACCGAGCTGTCTTCATCTCTAGCATGCTGGTGAGATTTCACGTGTGTGCGCCTTAATGCACATGTCCATAGTGTCAGGCACAGTGTTTTCCTTCATATCTATAAATGGGATCATTTTTGAGCTATTAGGATTATTGCTGAAAATCAGTTGCTCCAGGGAAGTCAGTTTCATCCTTTCTCCCCTCCACGAGTTAAAGCTCTCATGATGGGGGATGTGTGCATTAGTGTTTGTGTGGTTGTCTGCATGGGAGTAAGTCTGCATATCTCTGCATGTGTGTGTGGAATAAAGATGTCTTAAATATGCAAAACAGGGCAAAATTGTATAAATAAGATATAATTTTTCAACGGTGTTCATCTGAGGCTAGAGGTAATGAATATTGTATTTAAGTGATAAATGTCAAATTAGGGAAAGGAGACAATGTTTTCTGTGTTGGAAATATATTCTCACATTCGGATAATACAGAGATGCCTCATAGGTTTAATTTCTAGCAACTTTCTATTTAACAGAATGCAGCCTCCTCATATGTTACCTCTTGTCTCCACATTTTTTAAACTTAAAATTAGACTTCTTTTCTTTTTTTAATCCGTGAACTTTAATAGAATTCTTTCCCAGTCATAAATGGTCAATGAATTAGCTACTGTTAGTCTTTATCAGCACTCTCATGATGGAGGTAAGGAACATAGTTGGTTTGGGCAATGTGTAGCCATTAATTTTCATAGAGATGCAGTGTGCATCCTAAAAGCAAAGTGAGTTTTAGATGCATTAACTGGGTTCAAATTCTGGTCTTTCCATTCACTAGCCCTTGAGGGAAGCAAAACTATCAGCAGTTTTTAAGGAGAAATTTAAAAATTTTTCATCTTCCCATTTTTCTCATCTGTAAGTTAGAGCCAGTCATATTGAAGAGAAAACACTGATTTGTAGGATCTACCACCTTCCACTGTGTAAATCTTCCCATGATGACTGATTTCAAGCTTCTGACATGGTATTACAGAACATGGAACCAGATAGAGATGCTGACGACGGTCTCTCACAAGCTGGTGTGAACCAGCCTCAGCACACTGCTATGTGACTGCCAAGACTGACTCATAAAAGGCATTAGGTTTTTCTCTTTGCTCTCTCTTCTGAAAGCCTTACTTTCCACAAGGTAGTTGTCAAAACCCTCTGTGGCCTGTGCTCCATTCCTCCCATGGCTGGAAACTGAGGCTTCTAGTCCACAGCTGTGTCAGTGAACCAGCTCGGAGGTTGATTCTGCAGACCAAGGCAAGCCCTGCAGGAAACTGAAGTGCTCACAGACATATTGACTGCAAACTCATCAAAAACTCTGGGCCAGAATCACCTAATCTGCTCCCTAAGTTCTGATCTATAGAAACTAAGATAATAGATGCTCATTTCTCATTAATATATCAATTTTGCACATATTTGGGGGGTACATGTAACATTTGTTTACATGTATAGACTGTGTCATGGCAAGTCATAGTATTCATCATTTCTATGCATTGGGAACATTTTAAATCCTCCTTTCTGGCTATTTTGAAATATACAATACGTTGGTGTTAACTATAGTCACCCCACCCCACTCTGCTATGAAACATTAGAACCAATTCCTTCTATCTAACTACATGCTTATACTCATTAACCAAGCTCTCTTCACCCCCTTATAACCACTCAACGCTCCCTTCCCAGCTTCTGGTAACCATCATTCTACTGCCTTCCTCCATGACATCAAATATTTTAGCTCCCACAAAAGAATGAGAATTTGTTTTTCTATACCTGGCTCACTTCACTTAACCTACTGACTTCTGAAATGCTTATTGTATCAAGCCAATAAGTTTTGGAGGAATTTCTTAAAAAGCAATAGACAACTAATACAGTATAATTCCTATTTGTAGAACTTAAAAGTTAGGTAAATTAGCATTGGGTTTTAATTATAGAATATGGAGGACACGTAGGAGAATGCTTTAATATTCCCAAGCACTGACAGAGTTTATCAGGAGGGCTGTCAGGAGGGCAGTTGCTATTTAAATTCACTGTTAATGACCTATTTACTAGGTAATGTCTCATCACCAGAAAGACATTTGTGTGGTGTATAAGTATTTGAAGTGGTTTTCTTTTAATGGGCAGCTTGATCAGCTATGATTCGAACATCCACGGGAAGATGGTCTTATACCTTGAAGGTTGACTTGATAAGATTCCCAGAAGCATATGAGGTTAGTTAGCTGGCAGAAACCATCCGTATTCTTGGATGCTCACACACCAAACCTAAGTATATTACTGAGGTTAAATAGGGATCAATGTATATACACCAGACAGCAACTTCTTTTATGGTTTTCAATCAATGTTTAAGTGGAAACATCCTTGATATGCTTTATGTTACTGAAAGCTTTACATGGATTTTTTCCTTTTTATAGTAAGACCTATTAATAAATTTGCCAGTGAGAAGAATTAGGTGATGGACATAGGAAGCAAAAAGTTGCTGAGGATGAACAATATCTTGACTTTCTACTGAATCAAGCTGGTTTCTGTGCTGCCTCTGGGATGTAAGCTGTGATCATTGTCTTCCAGCAACTCTTAGTCTTGAAGGGGAGACAGACATAACTTTAAAAAATAGTAAAATACTAATAATGCTATCAGAAGCTAACAGTAACAAAGTCCTGTGACAGAAGGAAAGAAGAGTCACTAAGTTTTTCCCTTAAGGATTTGTCAGAGCGTCTCAGAGGAGGTGAATCATTGCCAGAAGGGGAATGAGAGACACAAGCAGCTTCTGGGAGAGGTGATATTTGAATTAGGACTTAAAGAATGAATAATAATTCCCCCAAATCCACTCTCCCTCTTCTCTGCTCTTCGCTCTCCTTTTTCAGGAAGGGAAAAGTGGGTTCGCAAAGTTAAACTATTAAGACACACGTGGCATTTTTGAAGAGCAGAAGATATTCAGCGTGACTAGGCTGTGAAATTATGCCTGTGGTCCCTTAGAGGGTCTGATGATGGGGGACGGGTGAGTGCTAGTGGGATATGTGGGGCTTCAAAGACACATGGAGATGAAAGTACGAAGATGTGTATGAGCTATATTGTGGATTGGGGTTTTATTTTGTGCATAATGGCTGTTTTAAGGTTTTCAGCAATGAAGTGATGTGATCATGTTTTTTTTTTAATAAGAAAGTATCATGTTTTGGAAGTCGGTAAGATGACACTGTGATTATGATTACTGGAAAATCACTTAGGAGATTACCACAATAGTATGGATATTTTGATTCTCCCATAAAGGTTGCAGAAATTATGGTCATCAAATTGACATATGACAGATATACAGGGTGCCCATAAAGTTCATGTGCAATTTACATGTAAACCTATTTTAAATTGCACGTGAACCTTATGAACACTCTGTATACAGAGCAGTATATCTCAGTATGAATTTCAAATAGCTTTAGAAGGGATTCTGATTGGCCAGTGTATGTCCAGTGTCCACACCAGGACAATTAGTTGTGGCCAGGAAGCAGTGTCATATCACAGGGCATTGGCTACATGATCCTACTGCTGCAACACAGCAATAGGGTCCCCAAAGGAGGGGACATTGTACAGTCTGGGAAGAGAACTCATCAGGTTTCCACTAGGGAGTACAGGAAATAGATTTCATTCGGGGCACATTATCCATGCTGTTGGGGGTGTAATTTAACCTGGGTTTGGTATCAGATGCAATCAGAACAGACAGATATATGTTGTCTTCCAATATTTGAGGATGTAGTACTCTTAGTGACAATGTTTAGTTCTCCATCTAAGGTGAAAGGTAACACCTTTTAGAAATCTGGAAATAGATGGCTTCCAGGCAGTTCAAAAAGCAATCGATCTTCCTTTCCTGTTTCTCCCTGAGCGTGAAGAGTTTTTCTACCTTTCTAAAAGTATTAAAAAATGTGTAGCTTGGAATAGCCATGGGGAAACAAATGTAAGAGACTTATTTTTATAAACTACGAGATTTACAATGGTTTTTAATGTCCACACAAATGTCAAGTTTATGCAGGTATCAGAAGTTTGGTTAGAACGGGGTTTACTTAAATCTCTGGAGGCTTAGGTTCCTATGGCCAAAATGAATTTAACTTAACTGAATGAATTATTTCTTTTACTTTCTGATCCTGCTTAAAATTTCCAGCAGTGTTCGAGTTTACCATACATGGATTATCTAGCTTGTGGATTGTTTAACATTTTTTAAATCATAGATTTATTTTCATCATTCTCTCAGACAAATTTTGATTCACACTCATCCCACCCCTTCATGAACACCTACAGAATATATTTGAAAAAAATAGGCTAAATAAAGACAACTAAAAAAATAAATATCTACCCCACTCCACTCCTCCAAAAATCGATATAATAGAGTGAGTGCAAAAAAAGTATACACATTTTAAGAAAGGAAAAACCTGTATTAAAATTGTAATACTTAATATATAACAGTAACAAAAGATGAATACAAGTCACATTGACTACCACTTGTAATTTCAAGAGTCAAACATGACTTCAGTCTTACAAATTTAATACAAATTTTTCCTTTCTTCTTTTTTTTTTCTCTGAGACATAGTCTTACTTTATCACCCTCAGTAGGTGCTATGGCGTCACAGCTCACAGCAACCTCCAACTCTTGGGCTTAGGCGATTCTCAGCCTCAGCCTCCAGAGGCTACAGGCACCTGCCACAACACCCAGCTACTTTTTTGTTGCAGTTTGGCTGGGACCAGGTTCGAACCCACCACCCTCGGTATATGGGGCTGGCACCCTACCCACTGAGCCACAGGCGCTGCCCAATTTTTCCTTTCTTAAAATGTGTATATGTATTCCGGTACCCTATGTATACTGCAAAGACGAAAATGTGAAATAGGATGGGTGAAAAAAGCCTCTTTAACTTTCAGACTTTAGTTTCTTCATATACAAATCTATATGAAAAATAAGCTGTTATAACAATTTTCAACACAAATGTAATTTTAGATGTTTTGGTGAGATTATTTTCTCTGTGGATACATCACATATCTGGATAACCCCAGGTTTATGTGGATTGAAGGAATCAAACAGCTGCATCTGATGCTGCTGGTGCCTGGTGTAATCTCAGAAGACTTCTAAATGTGCACGAGTGAAGACTTGGTTCATATACTGTAAACATTACAGACTTTTCCCTACAAGAAAAATTTAAACCTTTTTTTTCCCCCAGACCCAAGGTACATAACAAAAAGCAAATGAAACAGTAACTGTGGTATAACACAGTTAATCTCCCAAAGAAAACAGAACCAGCATTGATCACGTAAGGAAAGCCCCAGAGCAGACAGTAAGAAGTCCCGACAGCCAGAGTCAGCATTTCCAGAAAACCTCAAAGGAAGACCTGTGGCCCTGTCGATTGATCCACACACAAATACTTCAAAACTGCATTGAAACAGGCATCAGGTTCTGAGATCAAGGAAATCAGAATCCCGAGGCAGGAAGCAGGTATCCTGGTCAGTGCACATAGCATACTCCAGCAAAAACATGGGATCCATGCCAGACTAGAACAGGGAAGCAGATATAAACAGCACCTTATTTTGGTATCCACTGTAAATCTTCTATAGTTCATTGACTATTCCATGCAGAATAGCCTGTAAAGTGGGGGGGGGGGGGCTTCAGTTACACAGTCTAGACTTAGTCATTCTTCATTAAGTTTAAATTCCTTCTTTAAAAACTCACAGGTTAATTCTTTAGGAGTTATGAAAGATGATTTAGTGAGGAGACCCTGACTTATTCCTTGCCTGCATTCTTGTGTGTGGTGCAGACAGAAATAACTACCTAGTAGAATGCCTAGCACTTGTTTGTTGCTCAAATGAACAGATATATTCGATCTCCCTTATGTTCTTACATTAGAGACCTGATTTTATACTGCAGCAAGGCTGAGAAGGGCCTATCACTCACACATGAGTGTTTGGATGGGGGTGACAACATGAGGACAGCTAGCTGTAGAATGATATTCCAGGATAGGTTTTTGAACCTTCAGAGGGTGAGATGTTATTGTCTAGAAGGATACTTGTCGATAAAAGCAAATTATTGAACCATTAAAGTAGACTGGGGGAGATGAAAAACTACTGGCCCCATGAAATAAAAGATTAGTTCAGGAAAGTTCTGCAAGCCTTCTGAAGAAAGCTGGAAATTGGACCAGCACTGAAAGGAGGATCAATTAGGAGTTGGTGAGGAAGTCTGATGCCCAGAAACACAGAAGGAAGAGAGGTCGTCTCTGGAGACCATGCAAGTTAAAAGAATAGCTCTTTCAGTAAACATAGTACCAGGACCATTGAGCAAACCATGAAAGATCATTGAACAGACCAGGAACGTGAATATAAGTTTCCTCTGATGGGAAGAGGTGGTGGAGACTAGAGGGGAAAAGAAGGAGGGATAAGGGGGGCCTGGAGAGAGTAAGCAGTGTCCTAAGACCAACCAAGTCCCAGCAAATGAGATGGACAAAGTCGTGCTGTCAACAGGGGCCAGGAACCAGGAACCAACAATCTACAGAGGGCACGTGGAATGCATGTTACATGTTTATCTCACTTGATCATTATAGCAACTAGAAAGACTTAACAGATGAGGCAACCACAGGAAATCAAGTCCCTACTAGGTGCCATATGGCAAGAATAACCCAGAAGAAGTAGACAAATTACAGATGCTTGAGTCATGTTCGTGAGGGTATCTGTTAGGGTTCTGCCAGGAAACAGATGATGCCCTCACGTGGGTAAACTGTGGAGATTTTAACAACGAGACTATTCAGAGATGTGAACAGACTTTCCAAAAACCAACAGAGGACAGTGCTATACCCTGGAGCTAGCAGGAGAAAGAAAATTTTTTTACCCAGATCCTAAATAGACAAAAGGAGGGTATGGTTCCTAGAATCTAGAAATTTCTAATGCTGAGAGAGCTGCCTTAATAGGTGCTGTGGCCTTTGGGAGTGTGAGTCAGCCAATATGCACCCAATGGGCAGGACGGAGCCTGAGGAATACTGACCTTGTTCTCACTTCTGTCCCTTTCTTGGTGTCTTGTTTAGACCTCTCCCTCTCTACCCCCCATTATCTGAACTCACCTGGAAGCCAGAGGACCCAGGAGCCTACGAAAGGAGTTTACATGTCCTCCCACCTGGGGCAGAAGACAGCGAGAAAAAAGTGCACAGAATAAATCTGGAAGAGAAACCCAGAGCTGTCCAGCCCAGTGAGTAAATCTCTTCTGACAACAGACGTCAGTGGCTCTGAAACATTTGCCCAGTGATTCCAGTGGTTCTAGGCAGAAAAATCTTTTTAGTTCAGTTTTTTTTTTTATATAGATACATGAAGCAGATTACCACCCATTCCAGAGATTCTAATTCATTAGGTCTGAGATAAAACTCATGAACCAGCTTCTCCAACAAGTGTGAGTAATTAAGAAGGTATTCATTGGCTCACCCTGAGAAAGGGCTTCCTAGGTGGACCACCTTTGGGTACCACACTTACTTTCATGTCGAAGTGTTCTGTTTGGGGAATTTCTGGTGGGGAGAAGAGCATCATGTAGCATCCTGGGTATCTACCTCTCTATCTGTCTATCTATCATCTATTTTCCTGCAAATAAAGTCTTTGAGGTTAGTCACAACTGAGTCTGAATTCCTACTCTGTCACTTAAAATATGTGACCTTAATCTCTCTAGACATCCGTTTCTTCATCTCAAAATAGAGTAGTGAGACTTAATCAACAAGGTTGCAATATGGTCTGTATGTGACTAAATGTAAAAAGAAAAGTTAAAAATAAATAACTAGTGTGATCTTTAGTACAGAGTAAATTACAATAAACAGTATTTATTTAAAATACATTTAAAATTTAAATAAATTTAATTTATTGTTAATAGCTTGTCATCACACTGTGGTGCTTTGTTTGAATCCTTCCTCTCCATTAGCAGTAGATGTGACATAGAGTCAAAAGCTGAAGTACGGATCAGACAAGTGGTAAAGAACACTAAGGGCACTTTACTCATTTTTAATAATGGAAATAGTGATTTATTAGTACCTGAAATACTGAAATAGTACCTGAAAGCTTTGGATGCAAACATGGGAGAGAAATGGCCAGACAAATAAGAAGGAGCCCTAGTTTACTTTCTCTTTGCCCCTTATCTATTAAAAAACATTGAAGAAAACACTCCTAGCAGGTTTCTGGGAAGGTGGAGAATGATGAACACCTTGTCAGAAAGAAGTCTGCATTTGTTCCTGAGATAGAGCTGACTTGTTTAGCTTAAGGAACACCCAGAACTTAGGACTGTGTCTGAGCATGGTGTAGCAAAGAAGAGAAAATGTTTGCTGTCCGGTCAAAACCCAAAGAGTCCTACTGTCTCCCTGGAGGTCAGGCAGCCCCAAGTGGGAGTCTTCAAACCTCTTCTTAGCCGCCCAGCATCCCTAAGCTTAGTCTCAGAAGCTGCTAGGATGTCCCTTCAAAATAGCCATTGGAACCCCATCAGCCAAGAGCTCTAGAACATAAAAAATCCTGGCGGTGGGTGGAGTCTGTCCTTAGAGAGACCCCTAGCCCAGAAGGTGGCTGCTCCTGTGTCTCATGATGGGATGGAAGACAGCACAGGAGCCACTTCCGTTTTGAAGCCGGGGGCGGGGGGTGCTTTTTCTCCTCTCAGAGAGACAAGGGCTGAGCAGCACAGAACAGGCACCAGACCAGACAGGGAGGGGGGAATCTATAGGAGTAATTTTCCAGTATTACAAGAACAAATAAAGGGAGTCAAAAAACAAAGCTGTCAAAGATTTGTCACATTTTTCAGGCATAAAAGCAAAGGAAAAAAAATGGGCTGTTTGCGAATACTTTCAAGCCGAAAAGAAAAAAAGAAAACGGCATTGCAAGGTGAATTGCTTCACCTTTCTGCCATGATTTAAAGCAGTGTTCCTCAACTGGGGGTGATTTTTGTCCCTGAGGGAACATTTGACCATGTCTAGGGACATTTTTATTTGGGGTGGGGGTGTACTATGGCGTCTATTTGCTAGACGCCAGGAATGCTGCCAAACATTCTCCAAAGCACAGCAAAGAATGAACAAATTCAACATTTCTATAGGGTCAAGCATTTTTCAATAGTTTTACGTACTATTTCAAGTCTTTCCAAGCCCCAGAAATCCACCAATCATTTGAGTCTCTAGATAAACTCTGATCAATTCTAACAATTGCGTGTGTTAGGAAGTTTCGTCACGGCCTGTGCCCCTCTGTGCTGCAGATGATTTCAGTCATCATTTACCCACTGGGGCTTTATCTTGAGGGAAACTCGATAACGAACGGCCAAGTCATAGGGTAGTAAAATTTCAAGAACAAACAGAAGAAGTTTCGCTAGCAATAACAAAAGCAATTTATTGTTTAAGATCTCACAGATACCAGCAGAAGGTGCCAGATCATGGACATGTGTGGGAGGAAGATCTGTGTTGTGAAATTGTAGCACAATCAGGAGAAGGTATTTAGTTTCTAAATTAACTGTATTTTGAGCACCAAGCAAGGTCATTTGGAATAACCAAGTAAATATTGAGTCAGCTTCTGTTTTTCTTTTCCATCACACCAATAACCTAGGAGTAGTTCAAGTATCTGGACTGCCAATCCTCTGCAGGGTTAATATAGGTTTCTTTTATATTTTGGCCCATCTCTTTTAAATTGTTCTGGCAACACTTTTTTTTTTCTAGTGTCTTTGGGGAAACTTTCCACTTGAGGAAATACTTTTTGATAGGAATTGAGTCAAAATTTACCCTTGGCCACTACTCCTTCTTTGTGGTATAGTAATGACTTTTGCTTTAATTCTTGAACAACACCATCACTTTGTACATTCAAGCTTGTAGGAAAAACCCTAAGCAGCCCCATTATGCTTGGTGCTATTGTGTCTTTCACACCGTGGGCTTCATCTCTTACTGAAGCATTTGGAGCCAAGAGAGGAAGGGCAGGGAGAGAAAATTAGAACCTGTTACTAAAAGATACCATTCATTTATTAGTAAAGATCCATGTAATTAGCTAGGTAAAATTTAAATCCTTAGCTTATGTCCTGTGTATGTTGTAGTGGCCCCTAACTGTAATTTTGTTTTGAAAGACAATAAGAATGCTTTTAAAAAGCAAAAAAAAAAAAAAAAAAAAGAAAGAAAAAAAAACCATAATAAAGGGTAGGGCTTAATTATGAAGGACTTCAATTGAGCTCTCCTTACTTGAATAGAGTATTACAAAAATTAAGGTCAATTCAAAACTGTGAACTTTGCTGGGCCCACTGGCTCATGCCTGTCTATAATCTTAGCACTCTGGGAGATCAAGGCAGGCAGTTCTCTGGAACTCAGGAGATGGAGATCAGCCTGAGCAGTAGCAAGACCTCCATCCCGAAACATAGGTGTTGTGGAGGGCACCTGAAGTCCCACCTGCTTAGGAGGCTGAGGCAAGAGGATTGCTTGAGCCCAGGAGTTTGAGGTTCTGTGAGCTCCGACGCCACGAGACTCTACCCCAGGCGACAGAGTGAGACTCTATCTGGAAAAAAAAAAAAAAAGAAAGAAAAGATAAGAAACAAAACAAACCTTGCGAACTTGAAGTTATTCACAAAGGTTTTAATGTACTTGGTTAAAGTCCCCTCTTTAAACTCTCATCCAGGCAATGCAGGCAATGTGCTCTTGGTCACCCTATAAGAGAAAAAATATGTATATATTATATTTTAAGTTGAACATGAACTTTATGGACACCCTGTATACACCTTTACATATATATGTACATAAAACTCTTTTTACATCTAGGTCCTCTCATAACTTAAAACAGATTAATTGGTTGGCTATTTTTCAGTCATATAGAAAATAAAAATTGATCATAAGAAAGCTAAATTGACAACTCAGCCTGGCTAAAATCTTATATTGTTATTGAGCTTTCAACTGGCATTGATGAACTGTCACTCTTTAAAAGGAAGGATACAACCGACAATGACTATGTTGGTCTCTGTGGTCTCTATCAGCACTGTGTGGCCATCAACAACACTAGGTTGTAGTTTTCCTTCCACTTTCCCAATCGTACACCTCACCCTTTTACTCCAACTTTAAAAGATTTGTCTTCTTGGAAGATTTCAAGTCCTGCCTAGGTGGGATTCATTTCCCAGCCAAGATGACTGAGAATGCCATGTCACACACTGCCCAGTGCTTTTCATTCTTTTCACTGACCTTTAAAGAATAATCATGAACTCGACATTCACTGGAGGCTCAGACTATATTGTGGTTTACTCTTTTATTTAACAAGGATGTGCAGAAAGTCGGCTTTTGGCAAGAGACTTAACACTAACTTCTGAAGGCCTTTTTTTCAGGGGCTTTGTGCAATATAATCTGAAAGTAACACTCAGTAGTGTCAATTCAAGGATACAGGAGAGAAACAGACTCTTTGGTCAAGAAATTAGGAGCCTCTAGAACATCCTTAAAGAAGAAAATCTAATAAAGACTTGTTTTATTACTTGATTTTCTTTTTTCACATATTCTCTTTACAGATGTAGAAATCAGACTTAATGAAATTAGGGAAAACAAGCACAAATTTACCGTGATGAAAAAATCTTTTTTCTCATTTTTTTAATTTGAAACTCAGCTTTCACAGAAGAAATGAGAACTTTTAATTCGTTTAAAAGATTAATTTGTTTTTATGTGATAACAGAATAAGAAAAGATGTAAATAGCTAAAATTGCTGCTCTGGACCATACCTTTTCAAATGATAGACAGGCAATAGTAGGGATCCGTAGATTATAACTCACCTTCCTTCTCGCTCTCATACTTTCCTGAGAAGCCTCCAAAGAGATGAAGAAATAAAAATTGGCAGACGGAAAAGAAAGATGAGAGAGAAGAGAAAGGAAGCCAGATGGTGAGCGGCCTGAACGAACTACCCGTGGCTCTCAAGGAGCTGCTGTGTTAACCCCATAAAATGTGCTGTGGAGAACAGTGCTTGTGCTTTTTGAAAAATCCAATAGAGGCTGTCTAGCCTGATGAGAGCTGTCATCCAGTTGATTTTTTAAATAACAAATAATTTGTGAATTATTATACTAGGAAGACACTGCCCTGTCAGTGGAGCCTCAACCCAGATGAAGAGGGAAAGGGGGCCTTGCTACAAAGTGGCAAATCCCACAGTCTAACCTTTAGGACTTCTGCCTCTACCCTCCTTCTCTCCTTTTACCAGCTCCTTTTCAAATCCTTGACACCAAACCCGATAGAGAGAGAGCTGTAAACCTGTTCACCTGTTTTCTTTCTTCTCCTTATGCTGACATTAGCTTGTTTTCTCCTAGTCCTGAGTTTCATTTACATTGCCAATGCATAAAACATGAGCCATATTAAAATCGATCCACCTGTAGTTTACATAGAATGAGGCAGATTGGAAATCACTAAGCCAGAACTATTTCAAAATAAAATAATTTTAAGAGCTAGAGATGCCACTCAGAAACCTTGAATGTATCATAAAAGTTGGGGAACACAACACAGATATGTCCCTGATGATACTGACTGAACAACATCTCCTGTAAATTCATTCGACCTGGACCCTCACCTATGACCTGATTTAGAAAAAGAGTCTTTATAGATATAATTAGTTAAGTCAAAATGAAGTTTTAGTGTACTGGTATCCTTGGAAGAAGGTCATTTGAAGACAGAGAGAGATACAGGAAAGAAGGCCATATGATGACTGTCACTGGGAATTGGCATGGTATTCAGGGATCGTAGTGAGGCAGAGATTACATTAATGCAGCTGAGCATTAAGGAATGTCAAAAAAGCCAGGACAGAGGCACAGGACCAATCAGGCCCTAGAATCTCCAAAAGAAAGAAACCTTGCAAACTCCTTGACTCTGGGCTTCTAACCTCCAGAACTGTGATAAAATATACTTCTGTTGTTTAAGCAACCCAGTTAGTAGCAATTCATATTGCCCCCTAGAAAACTAATACAGCTGAAACTGTATAAATAAGTACGTTAATTTTTATTAATATTATTTTTGAAAAGCCTTGTTGTGCTGTTCCCATCACTGACCCAGTTAGACACCACTTTTTTTTTTCAAACTAGCTGATCTGGGTATTAATGCTGGACATACCAATGCCCTTCCACGTCCTTCTAGTTTTTCTTCATGAGTAGTGATGAGTTATGCTGAGAAAAATCCTTGAACCTACATTTATACAACATCAGTCTTGGGATCTTTTTTCAAAAAGGAACCACGTTTTCCATACTGAAATAGCTACTATTCATCTTGTAAAAGGATGATTAAAAAATCCAGTGAAGACTTCAAAGGAAATGCCATTTAAAATATCTCGTGAAATGGAAGTTTGCTTTCCACAAACAATGAAGAAGCCTTGGAAGATAATGTTGTTGACTTCCTGTACTTAAAAGTACTTTTTGACTCAGGAAGATAACTCAGGCAAGGATGAACTGTCTGAAAATAACTGCCCAGGGAGACAGCAATCCAATATGATAAGTGAGCTGGCTTAAATCAAGCCCTTTCCAATCCCATTTCCAGAACACATTTGCCACCCATTATGTACTGCTCAGTTTATTAGAACCCTAGATGGATCCATGCTTGGAAATACTGTTTTTATGCTGCTGTTAGAGCATTTTCAGATA
>CAUYQV010084447.1:0-15213 GCA_963574575.1 Galagoides demidoff | reverse complement strand
CCAAGTAGCTGGGACCACAGGTGCCCGCCACAACGCCCGGCCATTTTTTGGTTGCAGCCATCATTGTTGTTTGGTGGGCGGGCTGGGGATTTGAACCCACCACCTTAGGTGTATGTGGCTGGCACCTTGGCCGATTGAGCCGCAGGCGCCGAGCCAACACATTTTTTTTTTTTTTTAGCAGCGCATTCATTCCAGACCATTGACTATTCAAAAAATATTTGCCACAATAACATTTTCTCACTCAAAAATACAGGGTATCTTAAAGGTCTTCCCTAATTTTGTCCTATACAGGGAAAATAGGAAATTGTAGCTAAATGTACCTTTAATTACAAAATATTCATTATGAAATTTGACAAAATTTTCTATATATGTTGGCCACCTCTTTGTAAAATTTCATAATGAATATTTTGTAAATAAATGTATGTATAGGTACAGTTTCCCATTTTTTCCTAAGTTTGGCAACTGTAGAGAAGAACTTTGGGGCACCCTGTATTTTCCAGTCTTGAAATACTGTGCACCATCCTAGTCACTGAACCATAACAAGTAAATAATATCTGGGAAATACGCAGAGAATAACAACCACAGTGATGAAGGAAATAGAGATTTTTATACTGTAAACTTTAAAAAAGATTCTTTGCTAAGATGCAGAATTCTGAGACACTGAGTATTACAAAATTATGAAGAGTCTGTAGGTTGTACTTTACTACAGTAGTGTGATACTTTTATTTTTTATTTAAAAAAATTTTTTTTCAGTGGTGCGATATTTGGATACTACCTGGCCAGAAGATCCAGAAACACCGGAGTCCCACCACTGATCAGCTACCCTCTTCTGTGAAGTCCTTGAGGAAAGAACATTGGCAGGCAATGTAAAGGATTCCTAGCTGGTATCTGAGTCATGAACTTCTCTTCTGAGATTTGTAAATGAACTAGGAGAGAGCCTATGAAGAACTCCTTTGGCCTAGGATTAAGTTCAGTGGCCAAAAAATCAAACCAGACAGAAAGCATATAAAACCCACATTACCACTTCCATTTCCAATCTCAAACCCGAATATCCAAGGTAAGAGTAATCTAGGCTGCTATAGGTGTGAATGAGAAAGGAGGAAGGGAGTCTGCATCAGTGCCTACAGCAACTATAGCCTAGACCTGAATTTGTTCTCTGGATTGATATACTTGTTTGGATGGTCAAGGGCAAATGACCACCTTAAAGAATATCCAACAGGGGGCTAATTTACAAGCATCACTGGATTATTCTCCAAAGCATATTGATTTCCCCCTTTTTATTTCTGTGACTTTTTTCTTCCCAATATGTCATAGTACATGTATGCTAGATCTTCAGTATGCAAAACCATTTTGATGACAGCCTGGAAAATAACGTTAAGAAAACTATAATGGTTTCTGCAAGAATGTAGGGAGACTTGGAGTCAGTGAGAAAGGATCATTAATCAGTATTTAGTTTTTGAGATACTTACAAAGAGGTTTCCAAAATACTGCAATATTTGTTTCTTATCATTTTATGCGCTTCTCATTTTGGATTATATTATGTCTCGTTCCTCATTTGATAGAAAATACCTGAGGACAGGGACTTTTCTTCTATCTTCATATCCCCAAATCTTAGCAGGGTATGGAACCTAGAGTATAAGTTATAGACTTATATAAGAGTATAAGTCTATAACCTAACACAATAAGTGTTTTCTTTTAAGTAAATAAAGAGGCATTCGTCTAGTTATTGAATAGGAAAAATGATACTGTATTACAGATACATCTTTGAGAAGCATATAGCTTTGTATGGGGAGTATTCTAACAAATACAGAACAATTAAGCCGCAGTAAATGATGCACAGAATTAAGCAGCAAATTATGTATGTATGACAGAGTATGAATACTCAAAAACTTGTAGTAGGGAGAAATTAAAGTTCTATAAGCTAATTTTGGGGCTAGATATGGTCAAGGTAGGATTTGCTTAAGATTAAAGCTGTTTAGAATCTGGATAGGAAAAAACAGCCTGGGACAAGTAGAGGTAAATTTTGACATGAAGTCCTTAAGATCTAAGGGGAAGCCACGTTCCTTTTGCTCAAAAGTCCCATTGGTTTAGCGGAGTGGAGTGGATTTTCTTAACGCCTTGGCTTTGCTTTATAAACAGAAAGACGAAACGATATTGCTGTTGCCTGGCGTCTGTCAGCAGGAGCCGCTTTTAATCATTTATACTTGCTTGGTTGGCTTCAGCTAGTGAGCTCGTCCTCTCCTTTCCCCAGTTCCGTTTCCATGGTGGAGCATACAGTGCAAACTCTCTCAGCACGAGTTTGCACTATATGCGAGATAAGATCAAAGGTGCTTTTTTTGCTCTGTGGGCGTGCACGTACCAAAGCAGGAGCGGGGGGTGAACTTGCTGAGCCCAGGCTCTGCTTGGCGCTAGTGCTTTTTTCTTAGTTTTTGCTAAATCTCTTCGTAGCTGCCTCACGGATTTATACAGCAAGTGGATCAAGGTCAGCTTATTCTCCACACCTCTTTTAATACATTTGCTAGGGCTCTCTGGCACAGCGAACAGTCCAGCACCTAAAGAGGTTCTCACAGCCAGAAAAGATCTGAGCACGCGGAGGGAGGAGCGAGGTAGGGCGTGACGGGGCGGGGCTACGGCGAGGGGCGTGAATAAGGGAATGGTTCGAGGCTCGGTGTGCGCATGCTCGGAAAGTGGACCGAGTAAGGAAGCGTCGCTAACTCTCTTCCTCAGAGTGGGCCGGCTTCCTCCTCAGGATTCCGGGACAGAAGGAAATGGGCGGGGCCAGAGCCGGAAGCGCCGGGGCGGACACCTGCTCCTTAAGGTCTTTTCATCGAGGAAGCGTCTCAGCTTTTCGCTAGGGAACAGATGATTGTGTGGGACGTCTAACGTCTGGTCACCTTTCCACTTTACTTCAGGGCTAGAAGTCGGCTTGAGGGAAATCTGACACCAATGATTTAGGGAAGGTCTGCCTGGGCCTCCTCAGACCAGTGTCTGCTTCCTTTTGCTCCACACCTCCTCTGTCTTGTTTTTATCCCTTTTCAGCACTCCACCCAGCCCTAGCGGTCTCTGACATCATGTACGATCGGGCTCCCCGCTTGCTCAGGTTGTCTGAAGGTGGCAGCACTGAGGCCCATGTGGGTCCTGGGTCCTACCAGGTTCCCCTCCTGAAGCAGCAGGTGACAGGTAAGATGCAGGGCACCGCGAGCCTCTGACAGGCACCTCGTGTTCAGGCTGCTCCACTTCTGTGGGCCTGTGTATTCAAACATGAAGCTCCGTTAAGTATAACAAACCAGGAAGTAGTCAGGGAAGACACAATCTTTATTGCACAGGTGAGAACTGATAATATCACACTGGTAAGCATAAAGCCAGGACTTTGGATTCTACAATAGTTGTCTAGATCATAATTTTGATTGTACAGTTTAGATACAGGGTTTTGATTTCCTGACTCCCTTGACTATGAATCTTCACATCCTCTGTACTTCTTACCTCCTGATGTCTCTTTTCTTTGTAATGCTATCCACCTGACAAAACTTTCAGAGAGACATTTATTTACTGAGGTAAAACTTACATTTCTATCTTGCAATAGCTTTAAAGAAAGTCCTGTCTATTTTTCAGGCAGATGTTTCTGCCTTGAAATCTGACCACCTCGATCTTGTCTTTGAACATACTTTGTGAGAGCTCCCTTCCTCCCACTTCTGTAATGAAAAGCCATATTCGTGAAAAGTGGTATGGGGAGAGATAATTTCAATAATTATTTGCTTTCATTTGTTTTCAGCTAGTGGCTTAGGCAAAACTTTTAATAAATATTTCAAATTTTCCTTCTACTTTCTGATGATTTTCTAGAGCTTACTAACATCCAAATGACTATTTTTCATAAACTGAATTTTCCCTTTACTTATACTATGTATTTTTAAGCAAATACTAATATCTGCTACTCTGCTGTTAGCAGGTCATGGTATCAACAACTTCATATTCTCCTGGTTCTTTTCCAAACTATTTTCTTGGAAGAGTGTCTGACAGGATTGGGACCTAACCAACATTTATTAAGTGTTAAGTCATTTTCACCTCCTCTACAAAAAAAATCATGCACAGTATTCTTTAAAAGTTTCTGTTTTTCCAAACACTATTTAAATATACTTAATATCCTTTCTTTGTTGTTGATTTTTTATGTGTAATTTTTCATTTATAAAAATAGCTTCAACTACAGTCCCTATTCTGATTCTGATACTCCTAGAAATAAGTCTTTAGAGATAAAGTTGATTTATGTATCTAAGATGAGGTTTCTCCTCCCTCAAAGACCTTCTTGCCAGTTACGTTTTTTGGACATCTCTATCTGGATACTCTCTGGTACTTGAAGTTCTAAGTGTTAGAACTTAAAATTTTCCCCACCAATACTGTCCACTTTTCTTTTTCTTTTTTTTTTTTCAATTTATAAGGAACAAAATTTATTTTCACAGTTCTGAAGGCTGGATAAGTTCAAAATCAAGGTGCTGTAGATTTAGTGTCTGATAAGAGCTGCTCTTGGCTTCTGAGATGGCAACTTCTTGCTGCATCCTCGCATGGCGGAAGAGATCTACTGTTCCCTTTTCAAAAATTCCTTATCATTCTTTTCTTCCTGACCACTCCCTCTGATCATTGAGACCTAATGATTGTATCCTCTCAATGTCTCTCTATTTGGTCCTTATTTTCCATTTAACTGCACTTGACTTACTTCAAACCCTCATTTCTATTCTGAATTAAACTAATAAAATATTGTTTCCCTTTATTTCAGTCTCCATCTTCTGGCAGAAGACGGCTAGAGTGATCTTTCTAATATATAATTATTTTGTATAAAACAAATACTTTGTTACATTCAAGGTTGAAATCTGAACACCTTAATAGGGTGAATAACTTTCTTTCATATTCTGATCCCTGACATGGTCTCCCACATTAAATGATCTTTCCAGGCACCCACACGTTCAGCTACACTTGACCTACATTTCAGCAATTCTAGCTTTATAGTTTTCTCACATTCATGCTTACTCACTTCTATGCCTTTGAACCTGCTAATCCCTTTGCCCAGTGTGCTTTGTCTTCCTTCTTATCTAATTCCTATTTATTCTTTGAGACAGGGCTAAAGTGAAGTTCTCTGACTTTAGTATTTATCAAGTTTATCTTCTATGACTGCTTAATGACTTGGTTATAGAATTTTGATTCCATATTGTAATTAATGTTGATTTATCTGACATCTCTACTAAAATGTGAGCTGCTTGAGGGTGGTAACCCTGATGTTTACTCCATTAGTCTAAGTTTTTAGCTCAATACTATAACATAAATACTCAGTTAAGGCAGTGCCTGTGACTCAGTGAGTAGGGCGCCGGCCCCATATACCAAGGGTAGCTGGTTCGTACCTGGCCCCTGCCAAATTGCAACAAAAAATAGCTGTGCGTTGTGGTGGGCACCTATAGTTCCAGCTACTTGGGAGGGTGAGGCAAAAGAATCACCTAAGCCCAAGAGCTGGAGGTTGCTGTGAGCTATGACGCCACAGTACTCTACTGAGGGCAACAAAGTGAGACTCTGTCTCTAAAAATAAATAAATACTCAGTTAAAAACAAACAGTAATCTTGAAATAAAGTTAAAATCTGATGATTCATGTGTAACAGAATTTAGAACTCTTATAACTTGTGTTAGCTCTGCTAATAGGGCAGTAACTGCGGTGTGGCAAGGCCTTTCTTTACTATTTTATATGATTGTGTATTGTTGACATATGAGGGAAACTAGGAAATTTCATGCTTGGGTATTTTGAGTAACTGCATACTACAGTTACAGTTACAGTTACCCCTGCTCTAGATTCTACCTCACTAATCTTTAAGTCCAATAACACATTAGATTACAGGGGTCCTCAAACTTTTTAAACAGGGGGCTAGTTCACTGTCCCTCAGTCTGTTCCGGATTGTGGGCCCTGGGAAGAGTCGGCTGCTAAGCAGGAAAGGCAGTGGCGACAAAAACACCTGGCAGGCCAGATAAATGTGCTAGGAGGGCCACATATGGCCCGTGGGTCGTAGTTTGATGAGGCCTACATTAGAATGTGTAGAAGTATATAGAGTTATTTGAGTTAAAGGTTGGGTACATTTTGTAGAGTATGCTGTGGGAAGAGCAGGTGTTAGGACTTTATATAATTCACTTGTTACCTTGAACTTCATAAGAAGCGGGGCCTTAGACACAGATATTTATTCCCATCCTTTCTCCTAACCACCACTCTTCTTTTACTACAGCCTACTTAGTTAATCCTCCAGTGCAGTGTCCCCTTATTCTTTCCACCTTAATTTGAAACTTCCATTTCTTAGGCTTCAGGATATTTGATCAGGGAGAATCTCTTATTACCCAGGATTTGCAAACCAAAAGGCACACCCAAATTCCAGATTTCTGAGAGTTGTGCCTGATTTTCTCAGAATTGTCTGAGAAACCAATATCTTTTACTTTACCTTATAAAAGTAAATTTTCCCCACAGACAACTAGCCTAGTATAGTATAATGTGATTAAAACACACTCTTTTTAATAATATAACTGCTTCTGGCATTTTTGTGCTAGTTATATAAGCTGGATTACATCATTTGCTAAATATATTCTTTCCCAGATTCCTTCTTTGATAGGGAGTAGTTAACTTTGTCTGCCACGAAAGAATTCAGATTATTAAGTTTTTTTTTTTTTTTTTTTTTTTGAGACAGAGTCTTACTATGTCACCCTTGGTAAAGTGCTGTGGCATCACAGCTCACAGCAACCTCAAACTCTTGAGCTTAAGTGATTCTTTTGCCTCAGCTTCCCAAGTAGCTGGGACTACAGGCACCCACCTTAACACCATATTTTGTTGTTGTTGCAGTTGTTGTTGTTTACCTGGCTCAGGGCCGGGTTTGTATAGCCAGCCTCGGTGTATGTGACCAGCGCTGTGACCACTGTGCTACAGGTGCCGAGCCCAGATTATCAAGATTTTTGCTATACTGATTATCACTATAAATTCCTACAGTTGCACATATTTGGTGTACAAGATTTAGGGTACAAGTTTTAAGTCCTTTCATTTTTAATTATCTGTTTAATATAGCTGCTTTATTCCCTTCCATCTCTTCTTTAATATCCATGTTGCTTAAACTGTATTAATTTTCTCAATATTGTTCTTCAGATTTTTGGTCAGTGTTTCATTAGACTACCCAAGTTTATATAATCATATGATTGCTTGTTCTAGTGAAATTTGTGTCTTGGATTTGTAAGTCTTTGTTTAGGGTTGGCAGTCAAGAAATGTTTGCTGAGTACCAACTCTGTGTCAAGGCAAGGAGACATTATCAGTTACCTCCTGAAAACTCACTTTAAATTCTTTCCATCTAGGGTGTCTTTATAAATTTATATATGCTATTTTCTACAAATAATATATGATATTTCAAAATATAAAACAGTGGTCTTCTAAAGATGAAAATGTGTTAGCTAGATCTAGCTGCCATTTTCATTCTAACCAAACATGATTAGAAGACAAAACATTTTTCTTTTCTTTAGGTATTTTTTGGTTGTTGTTTAATAAGTCCAGTTCTGTAGGTTCTTATGTTTAATGTATATTAATAAAAATTCTGATATTATATCATATTTTAAGAAATATAATAGCTTCTAGCCATTAGTTATAAAAATATACTTTCAAAAATTGAGATTACCACATGATTATATATATTTTGAATGTTTTTCCTGAAATCCATGGACTCCTATTTTTTATCTGCCAGTGATATGATCTTATTTTTATAGGTGGTTATGCACCATTTCTTTCTTTGACTGCCAGAAAAAGTACTTTTACTACTTTTCCTGTTGCCTCTAACATTGAGGAAGTGGTTCCAGGTCCAGGACACTATAATATTTCAGAAGCACAGGTAAATTTACAAAGTTATTATAAATACCTGAGCTAATAAAAATTATATTTTCTTCCTGTAATAGCCAAAACAGCATTTGTTGCATTTGTCTATTCATGTTATCTCTTTTCTTTTTCAATCTATATTTTATAATTTGAATAATAGGAAATACATGTATTTGATGTTGGTTGTATGAGTAGGTGTTTTCATTATTATATACTATGAGACGCAAACCATTGTTTATAAATTGCATGTTCCTAGAAGATGAGAACTATGAATCATGATTTTGGAATGAATGAATGATGATTCATGAAAGTTATGAATATGGTTAAGATATATAGAAGAGAGACAGCAATAGAATGAAGGAATTCTTTTTTGTGCCATATTCTAGAGCAGTGGTTTTCAACCTGTGGGTTGCGGCCCCTTTGTAACAATGAATATACATCCTGCATATCAGATATTTACATTACAATTCAAAACAGTAGTGAAATTACAGTTATGAAGTAGTAACAAAAATAATTTTATGGTTGGGGGTCACTAGAACATGAGGAACTGTATTAAAGGGTCGTGGCATTAGGAGGCATCAGGAAGATTGAGAACCACTGCTCTAGAGCAATAGTCATTGCCATTGTTCTGCATGATCTCAAGAGTCTGTGACCAGAATATCTTCGATGGTCCATTCATGTTCAGAAATAGTGGATGCAACTCCAATATCTTCACAATTATGAATATGATTTTTTATGATTTTCACACAAATTTTGCATTCATACATATTGGCTCCTAGTTGGCCTCAGTAGCCCTTTAACTCCCTTCCCTGTTGGAGTCTATTGTATAAAGTCTTTGTTGAAGTGTTCAGTATAAATTCAAATTGCATTTTCTTTTTTATGATCATAGAGCCTACAGTAATGGCTTTCAAAGAATAAAAATTTGAATGGTCTTTTCTCATCATTTTGTTTTGGTTCAACTTCTTTTTTGATAGGGAAGCAAAAATGTTATTTTATGAAAGAATTTTGTTCATCTCATTTACAGGAAGGAAATGGCTTCAGAGGTGCTTTTTCATAAAGGTTCGAAAAGTCATGAATAGTATTTCAGAAATAGAGAAAATTTTTGTTTTTAGTTGCAAAATACATAAAATATTATGAAACTATAACTTAACATAAAATGTACCTACTTCTTTTATTGCCCAACTTTTTAATATTTACCAGAGAAATCATTAGAATTATTTTTATAGATCCAAAGTCTTTAATCTAGGAATTCAGAGTTTATTAAGACAGCAATTAAGTAGTGAATTATTTAAAGATAAAATTTACAAAGAAGACCTTTGTGTATTTCTTAAAAACTAAATGAATCTGAATAAGATACATGATAGAAATAAACTCTGTTAGTAATTATTGTGAATAGGCTGTTGGTAAATCAATGACTTTTAAGAGAATCTTAGCTGATCATTCAAATGCCATTGCTATTATTATGATTAATTATTGCAATGATTGCCCTATGACTATTTATGGGAACTTATACAATGGAATTTTATCTGAATTAATTGGTAAATAGTTGATAATTTTCTGATTTTGGAGATTCCAGATATGTGGCATTGGAAGGCAATGGAAGATTTTTCCTACTGTTTTCTCGGCAGTACACAATGTTTAAAATTAATCTGAACATAAAACCAAGCTGTTGCCAATAAGCCTACATTAACTTCTCTGGAAATGACCAAAATGTTATTTGTGAAAATAATTTGTCATAAACAAGCTTGGAAGACTTGCTTTCTCCCTGCAGTGTGAATGCCAGCATTTTTTAAAGTTTATTTCAGGTGTACAGATTTTCCAGGGGCCTGAAAACCATACTGTTTATTCTTGTTCTACAGCTTCAGGAATTCTTATTTTAAAATATAAATTTTCTTGTATTCTCTTAGATAATTCCAAATATAGTAAATTTCAGTTTTGGTTCAAAGTTAAAACATAACTATGTCATCCTCTCTTATTAACCTCTTTTATGAAAATTATGTCTTCAGTCAAGGGTTTTGACTTTCTCAGGTTGGGTTTTAAAATTATTTTTTCATAATAATATTTATCAAGTAGGAATCAATTATAAAGTGGTTTGTTTAGTTGTTTCACAAGATTTTTTCTCTCAAACTTAGTGTAATATAAAGGGAGGCCATAGTCTACAAAACCGGGAAGAACGTTTTAAGAAGTTTATTTCAAGTAATCCAGGACCTGCAAGCTATGATCAGTCTTATCCTAAAGCACTAGATATGAACAGAAAAGTACTGGAGTCCAAGAAACATCTTAAATCAGTATGTTTCTTTTTTAAATTATGTTTCTAATAAGTTCCTTTAGTTAAAATAGAAAAAGTTTAATATTTTATGTGACATTAAGTACATTTAAAAAGCCTTACTATAAAGGTAGATATGTTGGTATCTATATTGTGGTCAGTTTATAATTAAATCAACTTTAGTTTTTAACTATGTTAGCATCCAACCTCAATTTTGCTCTTACTAAATCTATAATCACATCCAATGTATAGAGTGAGTAGGAAGTAAGGGAAATTATAAAACCACCTGAGTGGTTTATCTATATAAAAGAAAATGGTGTTAAGTACTGTTCATAATATAATGGAATTAAAAACATGATTTCCTGAAATAAAAATGCCTAAAATTTAGGCAGAAGAGAGAGATATAGGTAGCTGTTAATGCAAGACAAAAATGTAACAGGTGCTAAATGAATGATCATGTAAATAAACACCATTAAGAATTTAAAAGAGGGCTATTGTATTATGCAAAAAAATAATTTATAGAGCATTTATAGAGGAGGTTGGTCCTAAGATGGGCCTTGAAATATAGTACTGAAATGTGCATTCCAAGCATGGAGTTTTATATGAGTGACGCTATAGAAGTGGGATTTTATGGAAGGCAACGAGAAGATTATTTTAACTGGAGTGAAGAATTTATGGAGAAGACCAGTAGGTGATATGTTTGGAAAGGTATATTGGTCTTATGTAATTAATAATTTTTACCCCAAAGGCCTACCCCTTTGGGATAAATAATAATATTATCTAATGGGTTTTGGCCATTGTTTATTTCGAATGATTCCTTTCTTTCTTGCCATACTATCTTCACATAGCCCATATCAATATTAATCACTTCTCTGTTTAGGACAGCATAATTCAGGGCTAAGTACTCAGTTGAGTAATGTCAGTGCAGTGACAATGAGGGTAAGTCTTATAAATGTATTTAAATATCTGATATTTTGTGTGTGAGAAAATAATTAAATGTTCATTTATTCATACCAGAGTTTATCAAACACTTATTGAGTGATTATGAGTGACATATATAATTCTGGAACTTGGTAATATATATCAGACAAACTTCTGCTTCCTGAAGTCTATAATTTTAACAGGGAAGTAATTAATCAAATTTAATACAATATAGTTGATGAAATGATATATTAGAGTGATGATATAATGTTCACTAGTAGCCTGGTAGAGAGTTTTTAGAGGGAATAGGGAATATGATGAACCTGATCTAAAGAAGAATTCACTAAGTACTTATTAATAAAAAGAGTGGGGAAAAACATTCCAGGTAGAGACAACCACATATATAAAGACATTGAGGTGTTTATTAGCATAATATGGTCAGGGAGGAACAAAGCTCTTTGGGATGTTTGGGTACAGAATCAAAGGCAGAATAGTATGAATAGAGACTGGAGAAGGAGATAGGAGCTAAATTTTGGAAAGTCTTGACAGCATGCAAATACTTTTTGAACATATTGGATGGAAGTGAAGACATTCGATGTTTTCATGTTTTAATTTGGTAATCAATCTAAGCATCACTGAGACTACTTAACAGTTACCTTTAAGCAATTAAAAAAACAAAATTCTGCCAGTGACAGTATGTTTATATTTAAATCCTTGAAATGCCAATACTTTTACATTTTTCTTTGTTTTTCTTCTGAAACAGGGTCTTGCTTTGTTGCCTGAACTAGGTCACAGCTCACTGCAACCTTAAACTCAGTCAAGTAATCCTCCTCCATCAGCCTCCCAAATAACTGGGATAACAAGCTTTTGCCACCATGCCTGGCTAATTTTTAAAAAATTATTTGTAGAGATAGGATCTCACTATGTTTCTCAGGCTGGTCTTGAATTCCTGGTCTCAAGCAATCCCCCCACCTGGACCTCCCAAAGTATATGATTACAAGCGTACACATGGCCCATTTGATAGATTTTATATTAGTGTTTCTAATATGTTACTCCTTCTTGTTCTTATTTAAGTTATAAAATATTTTATGATCAGGAACTATTGAGAAAAGGATAATCACCTTGAAAATTCTAACTAATATTAATATTCTGTTAATTTTTGTATAGCTTCTTTTAGTATTAAATCATATGTTTATGACTTTATACATTTGTATATAATTTCACGTAGCTCACAGCTGTACTTATAATTCAGTTTTATATTTTGCTATTTCCTATCATAGTCATAATATATGGTCATGCTTAATTCTTGCTATATATAAAATCTGTATAATTAGGATATTTATACATAGTACGTGTAATATGAAAACCAGTCAGAAGCTGGAAAGGAATGAAGATAGGAAATGTTACTGAAAAACATAAAGTTTGTTTTTGCATGGCAGAACTATAATAGCATGATTGTTGATCTGGCCATATGAATGCCTGTTTTTAGAATCAGTAATAATATGGCTCTACAAAAAAAAAAAAATAAAAAAAATATATATACACACACATGGCTTTACTAAGCAAGATAAGTAATAGAGCAAAATAAGGGAATCCTTGCTTCTTATAGTGGTTTTAATAGTAAAGGTATATATTCTCTTAGTTTTTAAGATGAAATGAGATTTGAATTTACTCTTTTAAGTTACTTTTAGAGCTGTGATGTTAGCACTTTGGGAGGCTGAGGTGGGTGGATTGCTTGGACTTAGAAGTTCGAGACCAGCCTGAGTAAGAGCGAGACCCTGTCTCTACTAAAAAAAATAGAAAAACTGAGGCAAGATGATCACTTGAGCTCAGGAATTCAAGGTTGCTGTGAGCTATGATGATGCCATGGCACTTTACACAGAATAACAAGAGCGAGACTCTGTATCAAAAAAAATTTACAAAGAATTTGTTTTTATTATGAAACTTGTTAAGTCAACATTTAATAGTTGCATTTTGGTAAATTTTAATAGTTGGTTCTTCATATCCTCTTCTCTCACCTTCAGTAAGTAATATAAATATAAAATATTTTCCTTACAGAAAATTTCAAGAGCACTTACTAGAAGTATTATTCCTTCAATTCCTTCTTGTGTGAAGTCATTTGGTTATCTTATTAAAGAGGATGACAGCCTTATAAAATGTTTTCCACCTGCTGGTGACAGTACACTAGGTCCAGCCTATTACAAACCTCAATTTGTAAGTATAATGCATTTCATAGAGACAATTGGAAGATTGTTTTAGTTAATGTAATACTAACTAAAGTAAGAAATAGACCCCTAAACTTCAGTGGCTAAATGCAATAGAATTTTGAGCATTTCTTTTTGATAAATAAAATTCCTCCTTTTAGAGATTCAGGGACACAGGCTTATTCCATTTGTGTATTTATCATTCCCTACTGCAGTCTTGTTGTCATCTGTAGCCAGCTGCAGAAGAGGATAGGGGATTATGAGTAGAAAGTTGTAGGCTAGGCTTGGAGTTAAAGCTTAGTCACATGCTCATGCTTAACTGCCAAGGATACTGGGAAGTACAGTCCAACTGTGTATCTAGAAAGAAGAAGAAATGAGTGTAAATTACTAGAAGTCTCTACCATTATGTATAATCATATGTAGTATATAGATGTTCTTTTTCTGAATTTGAAAGAAAAAAACATTTTGTTTATTCCATAATTGTCAACAAAAAGAAAAGGAGTTTCTCTTTGTAGTATCAAACATAGTATAGCCAATTTATCTCATCCAGAGTTTAAATTTTATACCTGGCCAGAGTTGAGTCACAATTTCATTCAGCCAGTTGAAATATATGTGTTATGATGAATACAAATAATGAATATAGATGCTATGTCTGGTTCTACTGCCTTACAAGCCAGAAGTATACAATACTTTGGAATCTTTTGTATTTTTGAACTTTTATGAGAACTGAAAGAGGTAAACTTAGTGAGGAATATGGCAAAAATTAAACATAGAATTAAGGAAAGGATGAAGAGACACTTCAGGCAAAGGAAAGGTATTTTTTTTTTTAAGAGCCAAATCATCTTTAATGAGAAAAACTAAAGAAATTTGCGTTAAATTCAGAAACATTACAAGAAAATCTATTATCACTCTTACTTAACATTGTTTTGTAGGTGTAGGTCAATGAAATTAGATTAGGGAAGAGATTATAGGGATAAAATTTGAAAAGAAAGTAAAATTATAATTATTTACAGAAGTAGAGCATATACCTGGCAAACCTGATATATGTAATCAATAGTCAAACTACTAGCACTGTAAGAGAATTCAGTAAGTAATCTGGATACACAACTAACATACAGAAAACAATAGCCTTTACATATATAAACAACCATCACTTAGAAAATACGTGTATTAATAAAATGATTCCATTTATAATGGCCATAAAAAAGGTAACCAACAATTAAGAATAAACTTAAGAAATGTATAAGCTCTATATGAAATTATCAAAAGAAGAATTAAACAAATAGAAAGGAATACCATATTATTTTTTTTGAGATAGAGTCTCATTATGTTGCCCTCAGTAGAGTGCCATGGCATCACAGCTCACAGCAACCTCAAACTCTTGGGCTTAAACGATTCTCTTGCCTCAGCCTCTCAAGTAGCTGGGACTTCAGGCACCCACCACAACACCGATTATTTTATTATTATTATTATTTTTTATTAATTCATAACTTTGTACATGGATGCATTTATGGGGTTCAGTGTACTGCTTTGATATACAATGTGAAATACTTACATTGAACTAAGTAACACATCTGTCACAATTATACTCATTTCTTAATAGTTTTGAAATGTACCATTGCATCATGTACACTAGGTGAGGTCTCCCCCAAATACTCTCCATCCTCCTACATCCCTCCTCCCCTCCCCTCTCTCTTCTCTTCCCTTCTACTTTCTGAACTATAGTTATGTGTTGCCATTCATATGCATATGTAGGTGATTATATATTGATTTCATAGTAGTATTGAGTACATTGGATACTTTTTTTTCCATTCTTGAGATACTTTACTAAGAAGACTATGTTCCAGCTCCATCCAGGTAAACATAAAAGATGTGAAGTCTCCATTTTTTATGGCTGCATAGTATTCCATGGTATACATATACCACAATTTGTTAATCCATTCATGGGTCGATGG
>CAUYQV010084446.1:0-14574 GCA_963574575.1 Galagoides demidoff | reverse complement strand
GCCCGGCCATTTTTTGGTTGCAGCCATCATTGTTGTTTGGCGGGCCTGGGTTGGGGATTTGAACCCGCCACCTTAGGTGTACGTGGCTGGCGCCTTAGCCGATTGAGCCACAGGCGCCGAGCCTAAGAATCATTTTTCTTCAAATCTCAGCCCTGGTGAAAGGGGCTGAAATTATGCTTGTCTTACCTTTTCTCCACCTGAATCTCCAGAGCTGAATCCGCTCAGTGGTTTTCCAGAGTCTGTTTGCGTATCTTCAGTGACCAGAAGCTCCCTACATTGCCCAGCAGCCCATACTTCTCAAAGAAAAAAAAATTTTTTTTGAGACAGTTTCACTATGTCACCTGGGCTAGCATGCTGTGATCTCAGCCTAGTTGACGGCAATCTCAAACTCCTGGGCTCAACCGATCCTCCTGCCTCAGCACACACTCTCAAGCAGCTGAGCCTACAGGTGCATGGCACCACATTCAGCTAACTTTTCTAGTTTTTGTAGAGAGAGGGTCTTGCTCCTGCTGGAACTCCTCAGCTCAAGCGATCCTCCCACCTGGGTCTCCCAGAGTGCCAGGATTACAGGCGTGGGCTGCCACATCCAGCTGTCTTGGAGAGCTTCGACTATGGGAGAATTCCTTATGGAAATAGTGAGATATCCACAAACATACAAGTTTAAGGATGTTCATGGCAACATTATTTGGACGGGAATAATATTGGAAATAATAAACGTTCTCTGCAATAGAACACATTCACACAGGGCAGCCATCAAAAATCATGTTTCAAAGTCTGATGACATGAGAACATGCTCGTGAAATCACATCAAGCAAAAAGTCATCTTACGAAATATTATATATAATATGATGATTTCACCATGTGATCCTGAGTTCAGTAAAATTGAGAGAGAGAAAAACAGAAAAGAAATGAAGAGTAAATATATCAAAATGACACAGCTTTTCTTTTTGTGGTAGGATTATGGGAAACATCTGTCTCTGCTCAAACTTCTCCACATTTTCCAAAATAGCTACTGCGTTGCTTTTATTGTATGTGTGTATATATATAATTTTTCCATGTGTGTGAAACAGGGTCTTGCTCTGTTGCCCAGGCTAGAGTGCAATGGCATCATCATAGCTCACGGCAACTTCAAACTCCTGGGCTCAAGGGATCCTCCTGCCTCAGCCTCCCAAGTAGCTGGGACTACAGGCATGTGCCCCCTTGCCAGGCTAATTTTTCTATTTTTGTAGAGACAAGGTTTCACTATATTGCCCAGCCTGGTGTCAAACTCCTGGCCTCCTAAAGTGCTAGGAATACAGGCATGAGCCACAGCAACTGGCTTCTTTACTAAAAAAGTTTCTAATGTTGAATTATAAAGTTTCCCTATAGCATCCACCCAATAATTCTAGTTCCTAGGGAGCTTGATAAGCATTGACTGGATGAATGAGAAGCAAGTCTCACTCCTCTTCTAAATAGTCATAATTATAGAATGTATTGAACACTTACCAAATACCTGGTTCTGTGCTGAAGGCCTTTACACCATACCTCATGAATTCCTCTCATGAACCACCCTATGAAAACTCAATCACTACTCCAGTTTCACAGATGAGAAAACTGAGGCTCAGAGTGGCCGTGTATGTATTGCTCAAGCTTACTCTCTTAGTAAATGGCACATCTTGGACTTGATCCCAGGACAGTGTGGCTCTAATGCCCAGGCTCTCAACTGCTGATACCCCACACAGAGGCCTCAGAGATTTGCAGACAGCAATATGCCCTCTTTCCCCAGCCCTGTTCTTTACCTCTCTACCTAGATGTCCCCAGCTCTCACCTCCATTCCTCATGTGTCTTATGGAGAACAGCAACAGATGGACGTGGAGCGATGTTTGGAGCCAGAAAGACCGGGTTTGAATCTCATCTCCACTGAGGCGTCATGTCCTCATGTGTAATTGAGAACACCAAGCCCCCATTGCAGGACTATTATGGTACAGACTGGAGAAGCCTCTGGCACATGGCGGGGGCTCTGGAAGAGGCGCCTCAGTGTCCTCAGTGACTCCTCTGGACTCGCCAGTGTGTCTGTGAGTCACATACACTCCTCAGGGAATGAACCCAAGACTCAGAAAGCAGCAGGCATCAGGGCAAACCAGGAGATGTGTCTCCCTGCTCTGCCTCACCAAGTCACCTGGCCCAGCCTGCTGCCTTCTTGCTAGGTCCAAAAGCACTCCATTTCAGACAGGGGATGGCTGAGGCCAGGGTATCTCTGACCCATCCAAGGTCACATGGCTCTATTTCCGTTGCCCTGAGCTGGCCTTTCTTGCACCCCCACATTGAGCCCCTCCCTGTCCAGCCCACCCACACCAGATTCCTTTTTTTTTTTGCAGTTTTGGCCAGATCTGGGCCTGATCCCACCACCCCTGGTATATGGGATATGGGGCCAGTGCCCTACTCTTTGAGCCACAGGCACTGCCTGGATTTATCCTCTTGAAACCCATTCTGCACAACTGCTCCAAAATCCTACAGCCTGTGATGGAAAGCTCCCTCATTTCCAGCACAGCCAGCCTTTGTCCAGCTCCCTCATCCAGACTCCAACCTCAGTACAGCCCTTGCCCCCAACACAGTCATGATGGGCCTGTCTTCAGACCTCTCCTCAGTCCTCCCTCTCCCCCTCCCTGCCAGAAAGACCACCTCCAATTACCTGGGGTTGGTCTAAGGAGTTCCTCTAACATTTGCACCTCATGATGAATTTCAGAAGGCAGGGACAAAGTTGGCAGGGGCACCACAGGCTCCCAGGCCTGGCTGAATGAAGCTCAGCACGCAGCAGGGGCTGTTGAGACCTGCTTGCAAGACCCATCCTGCTATTGTCCCTGCAGCCTTTCCATCCTCACAGCCAGCCTGGCCCCTGGTACTCTCATCTCATTCACAGAGAACCTCCCTCCCTCTGAAGCTCTTCATCACCCCCTGAACCTTTCCTTGCTCCTGCTGTTCCTTCTGCCTGGAAGGCTCTGCCCCCACCTCTCCACAGAGCGAGCTGCTGCTCCCCTTTCACGACTCAGCACAGGCATCACCTCCTCCGGCTGGTTCAGGTGCCTCCCCTGGACTCCCAGCTTCAGGAAACCAGCACTTGACCCTGAAATTATAACTAACCAGGGGCACCTGCGGGGCATGGGTGTGTTAGGAGCCAGAGCCATATTGAAGCTTAAACTGAAAGTCTGGGCAGTGGAAACTGAGGCTGGACAGGCCTGGCTGGGGTCAGCAGCAGCAAATGCTTGTCAACTGAGTAGATGTGCAGCCGAGGCAGAACATAGGGAAGGGCCCAAGGTGAAGAACAAAGATGATCAGGCCTCGACTGCCACCTACGCTGCCCACCTGCAGCAGCTGCAGGAGTGCAGTGTAATCAGCACACGGCAAGGCAGGTGCCATGCTGTGGCCTGTATGGGCCTGACCTCATTTAATCCTCCCAACAGTCGTTCATGGTCACCCCCACTTCTCAAATGAGGAAATGAGGCTCAGAGAAGTTAAGCTGTTTCCTAAAGCCACACCTCCAGGAGGTGGTTGAGCAGATATTGACACTGGGTGCTGCCTGACCCCTAGCTAGGACCTTTACCACTGCCCTGTGTCCCTCTCCTGGCGTGGGGGCCCTGGATCCAGACCTCGGAGAGCAAGAGAGGGGAGGGAGAAGGCAGGGGGCACATGATGGGCCTCCAAACACAAGACAGGGACTCAGTGCTACCAATTTCTCAGCAGCCCCTGGAAGCTTGACAGTAGACAAAGGGAGCAACTATGACCCCTCATTCACCTGCTATGACCCTGCCCCAGCCCACACTGCCTTCTCTCCCTGCCCTGTGCCATGGTCACCTCAGACGGGAGGGAAACTCAGTGCTTTGCCAACATCATCTCATCCAATCTTGAGGACAAAGGTGCACATGGGGCAGGTACAATTATCCACAGTTTACAGATGAAAACACTGAGGTCCAGAGAAGTGACCCAACTTGCTAACACTCTTAGTAAGTGGCAGAGTCAGCATTTGATAAAAGGCAAAAAGTCAGAAGAGACATGGGCTAAGGAGAGATCACAGGGCTGAAAGAGTCACACAGAGGCAGGCTGGGGCTGGAAAGAGGGGGTAGGTGAGGGGCGCAGAGGGTGCCAACCTGGTGAAACCAGGATAAGAGAGTGCAAGGGACAGGGAGACAGGGAAGGGTGCAGGACACACAGGAGGTCAGGTGGAAAAGTACTGACTCTACCTCCCACCCTCATTCTGGGGCAGGTAAACCAGGGAGTTCTGAGCCATGTAGAGGGAAGAAGGGGTCACCTGCCAGAGGTGAGGGGCCTGCTGAGCCTTCACACTCAACAGGGGCTGCCAATGGGAACTCCCTGAGATGCCAGATGGGCTGAAGGCACTCACTGTGCCCAGAGGACAGGTTGTCCAGCAACTGCCCTAAGGACTCAAGGCCAGCATTGAGTCACCACACTGGTCAATTTCACATTGCAGGAGTGGGGAGCGATGCCCTCCCTTGAGGACCAGATGTCCCGAGAAGTCGCACTCACATGTTGTTCCTGGGAGGCACAGGCTGGTGCTAAGAGTGCAACTCCCAGGGGCCCATCTCCTGCATTCTGAAGGATGAGAAGGCTTCTCAGGCAAGTCTATGAGGGGAGAATGTCCAGGCAAGTGTAGGAGCCAAGGGAATAGAGGGCACTTGGTGACCTGGAATTCCAAGAGTCCTGGTTCCGTGTCCTGCCTCCCCACCACAGTTCTCCCTTCAGCTTTGACTTAGCTGGCCTTCTGCATGCTCCACCCAGGCTGGTCTGATCTCTCTGACCTCCCCCACCCCATCATGGGCTCCCAAAGCCCCCACATACTTTCACAGATAGCTTTTAGCACAGCTGCAGATGTTGGTTTATTGGATGGCTGGCTGACGTGAGGAATGTCTGTTGTCCCACCAGACCCTAAGCTACAGGAGAGCAGGATAGCGTATTTCTTCCCTTCCCATCGTACCTCAGCATCTAGCACAGTGAATCCATGCAACGTCCTGAAATGAGTGAATTCTTTTCACTCCTTCACACAGAGCCCCTCCCTGTTCTCAGAGGGCTTAGGGTCTAAAAGGCTCGCATGTCACATACTATCTCATTTAACCCTCATCCCAACCCTGGATCCCTTGTTGTTGGTCCCACTTCACAGATGAGAAAATGAGCTTCTGAGAGATGAAGTGGCTAACTCAAATGCACTGTAAGTGGCTTTGAACTCACAAACATCTGGCCCCAGATCCCCACTATTCTACCCTGCTTTCCTTCCCCAAGGGGCCTCTGGATTGACCCTTGCAAACCTTCTCCTGTTTCCCTAACTGCCTACACTCAGGACTCATAGAACTCATTCATTCAATCACTCATTCAACCAAGCACCCGACTCAGGTATTGGTTGTGCCAGGCCCTGCACAGGTTGCCAAGGAATCAGACAGACCAGAGTTCAAGTACCCCTCAAGAGAGCAGAGGTTTTTCTCCAGCCCAGCCTGCTCCTGCCCCATTGCCACTGTGATTTTTCCAGCAAAAGCTAAGACCTAGGCAGCTGTGCTTTCCTCAGCCTTCCCTTAGTGGGGATAGACTAAGTGCAGCTCCCATCACTCCTCCCTCAAGGACAATAGCCTCAAACACTCAGGCTGAACAACATGTAGGATCACAGTCCTTAGGGCTCCCTCCTTCTCTGAGGATTCTAGAACAAGAAGGGGCACAGGATTACTATACCCTCCTTCCAGGCAATGCTGTGACATCCCTTACCTGAGGCAGCTCTGGGGAAAAGTTCTGGACTTGAAGTCACAAGACTAAGGCTCTAACTCTGGATCTGGTGCTGGCTGTGGTACTAGGAGGACAGGTCACCTTGCCTCTGTTTAAGCCACAGATTCCTCATTTTGTCTGTAAAATGAATGCGATAATGAGGATGACTTAATGCTCATCTTGCAAGGTTATGGGTGAGGATTAAGTTGCTCAGACCCAGAGATACAATTATCACATAGATGGCTGACCAGGGAAATGTCTTCACCAGGTGGGACCTAGTGGAGTTTGCTATGCTGTTAGGGCACACTTGGCAACGTGATTTCAGGCAGGTGGGCTGCGAATGCAGCTAACCCTGAGCCCAGGGCCTCCTTACCGTGGACCCACAGAATTGGGAGGCCTCTTCCTCAGTAGTAGTGAGGAAGCTGTGCTCATCAGAAGGCACTGGGGAAAAGGCTAGAGATGGGACTGGATACACTGACGCTAGGCTTTTCCCAGACTTGAGCACCTGGAGCTCCCCTACAGAGACTATGTCATAGGAACCTGGAAATGTCAGAGTCATGGCTGTTCTCGGGCCTACCTCAGGACTAGCACCTACCTCACGCTCCCTTCTTTAATCAGCACTGGATTCTGTAGGATCTAAAAAATCCTTCCTCCTCATTACATACACAGCTTCCATTGCTGGGTCCAGGCACCAGGCCAGCTGCATTACACAAGCTCTCTCACTGACACCTCCCAGCAGGCCATTGAAGAAGGTTCTATTATCGCCTCATTCTACAGATGAAGAAACTGAGGTTCAAAGAGGCTAAGTGATTTCCCCAAGTCACAGAGCTGGGGACTCAAAGCCTGCAAAGTGGGAGAATCACTGATAAAAACACAAAGCAAAGATCAATCCTGCCTATGTTTGGGGGAATTTTCCCACAGTAGCTGGTGATGAGTCATTAAAAGCACTGGAAATTCTTGTAGCCTCCACTTTTTCTAGGGAAGCAAAAATCGCCCAGAGAACATCAATGCTAAAGCCCCCTGATACCCACACACACCTTGTCTAATGCTCCTACACACCACATTCTGCCCTGCAGAGACATTATACTCTGGGATTCAATAGAGGAGACTGGGTCTCTATTCTTCAGACAGGAAAACTGAGGCAGATGAGAGGTGAGGGGAGGGGAATGGCGTCTGGGCATCAGTGATCAGGCCAAGACCACAGTTCACATCTCCAACACATGAGTATGATCTGCTCTCTGCCCTGCCAGCTGGCAACACAGCCCAAAGAGGTGAAGGCCATGGCCTCAGTCAACCAGCATGCAGGACCCATTTCCAACTAACAGTAAACACCTGAGCATCTTTGTTGTTTAAGGATGCAAGTTTCCTCTCAACCCTTATTGCCCATGTCTGAGCTCGGGGAGCTGTGTCAAGAGGGTTACTTCTGGGACAAGCCTGTGATGTTTTAGGCTCTCTGAGAAGATTCTCACACTGTCAACAAATACCAAGGAGAGGACCTCAAACTCCACCCCAGCCCGAGCAAACCACTGCTGCCTTTGGCAGAAAAAAAAGACTGTTCAAGGTGAGAATGAGAAAATGGGAGAGGGCATTTGTGAGGAAGTTATGAGGCCTCTCTGAATCATATGCAGAGTTCCTGACCAGATGGCCACTGGGGAAGGGAGCAGAGAACTGATGGCAGCACACGGCCATTGCCCACCGCACTGCATCCAGGAGCCCTGGACTGGCAAACACACACAGAGCCGCACACAGGAAGATGCCCGCAGCCACTCTGGATGCGCCTCTCCCCCTGTGTTTTCAGAGTTTGACAAGAAATAACTCAGTTACATTGTCACAAATTTATACAGAGAGAATCACAAACTTGACAGTTTGGGACAAGCACAAACCAATACAGGGACCCCAATAGATGATCACCAAACGTGACTTGGTAAAGTGCCCTCACAGCATGACCCAGACACACAGCACTCTCCTTTCCGCCCTACCTGCACAGCGCCTACCCACAGCTGTCTCTACAAAGGCCCCACAGCAAGTAGAGCATCCCCACCCACCCCTGTGGGTATGTTTCAAACGTCCAAACATACACTCGTACTCTCACAATCGCCCACTCCAAAATTGTGACAAGCACACAAACTGCTGCCAAACTGTCCCATAAAGAAGCAAGGTAATGCCAACAGACAATCAAACGTTATTTAGCCAAGCAAGCAAGCACGCACACACATACGCTCACGCAGGAGAATACACGTTCCTGCGTCCCCCTGTCAATAGACGTGGCCTCCCCGTGGGCCCTGTGCGCCCCCTGCAGGAAGTGCGGAGGTCCGGGGAGTCCCGGCGGATCCCACCCTCACCCCAGGGCCCAGATCCGCAGCGCCGGCCCGCAGCGGACTCACCGGACGATGCCGAACATGACAAGCACGTTGCCCAGCAGCCCCACGGCGCACACGGCCGAGTAGAGCGCGGTGATGGCAATGGCCAGGGCGAGGGACGAGGCGCTCCGTGCGCCCGGCGGCCCCGACGCATTGGCCCCCGCGCCGGGGAGGACGCTGGGGTAGGCGTCCGAGGCGTTGGCGAGGAGCGGGGGCTGCAGCTCGGCGCCGGCTGAGGGGGCCGACTCCATGGCTGCCGGCTGGCCGGCGCCGCGTCCCTCTCCACCGTGCGCCCTGGGCGCGGGGACCTGGCGCGAGGGGCGTGCGAAGGGCGGAGGTTACAGCCCCGACGCCGCCGGCTGCAGCGCCCGGCCGCCCAGGCTTCCTCTGCACCTCCTCAGCCTGCCTAGCCGCCCGCACCTGCCCAGCCCCCGGCGTCCGCCCTCTCTCCTCGCCCCGAGCGCTGTGAGCCTGGAGGCACTGCGGGATCGTCGGACGCGCCCGCCGCGCGCACCACGTGGCTCGGAGGCGGCCGCCCGTCTGCACCCGCGACCGGGGGCGGGCGCTGCACCACCGGCTGGGAGCTGGGCCCGGAGGCCTCTTGCCCTCTCCTGGGGATGCTCCGCTGGGTCCAGAGCGCCCCCACCCCAGCATGGACTCATCTCCTACCCCTTGCCACTTTGGAATCAGAAGGACTTGACTCCTGGTTGAGACTGTCGCCTTCCGCCCCTGCACTAAGGAATAGAAAGACCTTGACCAAGTTGCCTAACCTGTCGACTTCATTTTCCCTGTTTGTAAGATGAGGAAAATCGCACCACCCGTTCAGAGGGTTGTTGGGGAGATTAAATAAAATGATGGGAGTAAAAAACTTAGCTCGGGGAGCAGCACAGAGTAAGGGTGTGTTCCATGAATAACCATTATTATCCCTGCTTTTCCTGTACCCTATTTATTTGCTCAGTTAGTATTGTGAGCGTGTCTAATATAAAAGCCAAGTACGTCTGGGGACCAGCCTGTACGCAAAACCAGGTGCAGCCCCTACGTCCCGAGATTGACAACCAGTAGGGTAGACACGTCAATCCTAAAGTCACACTAATGAGGATATACTTACAAACTGAGGAACTGGCAGGGTTTACAAAACCCAGGGCAAGACAGCTTCCCTAAGGAAATGGTAAGGCGTGAAGCTCAGGGATGAATTAATTTAGGGAAGAAACAAGAGAAGAACATTCTAGACCAATAAACCAGAGGGACTGGAAAGGAAGCCGGGGAGACGAGAGACGACAGGAAGGAAGGAGGCGTGGGGAGAGAATGAGATGAGGTGGTGAGCAGTCTTGAAGACAGTAAGGATCACTCTGGCTGCTTTGGGAACAGATGTAAGGGGCTGTTACAGAAGGATGGCTAACTCATCCTTCCCACACCTCTTCTCCAGTCCTGACTAGCGCAGATCGAGAGCCATCCTCCTCCTCCTCCTTGTGGTGCCCAGTCCTTCCAGAACATTCTACCTAGCATTACTTTGCTCCAGGCACTGAGAAATGCACTTTACCTATTCGTCAACACTTTAGAGTGTTATTATTGCTCACATTTTGTAGATGAGAAGACTGAGGCTAGGTATTAAATTATCCTATAAAGGCCAGGTGCAATGGCTCACATCTGTAATCCTAGCGCTTTGGAAGGCCCAGGCAGGTGGATCTCTTGAGCTCAGGAGTTCAAGACCAGCTGAGTGGGCAGTACCTGTGGCTCAGTGAGTAAGGCGCTGGCCCCATATACCCAGGGTGGCAAGTTGGAACCTGGCCCCAGCCAAACTGCAACATAAAATAGCCGGGCGTTGTGGCGGGCGCCTGTAGTCCCAGCTACTCAGGAGGCAAGAGAATCGCCTAAGCCCAAGGTTGCTGTGAGCTGTGACATCACGGCACTCTACCGAGGGCTACAAAGTGAGACTCTTGTCTCTAAAAAAAAGAAAAAAGACCAGCCTGAGCAAGAGCGAGACCTGTCTCTACTAAAAATAGAAAAACTAGCCAGGCAGTGGGTGCCTGTAATCCCAGTTACAACTACATGGCACTCTACCCAGGGTGACAGAGTGAGACTCTGTCTCAAAAAAAAAATTTTTAATAATAATAATAAACAAAAATAAATTATCCCACATGGTAATTGTTTCTGGCCAAGATTATATTTTTGTAGAAACCAGGCCTGTTTGGTGCCTGCACCCAGAAAAGGGCTAGGATCACAGTGGGAGCTCAAGAAATGCTATTTGTTTGTTTGATTTTGGTTTTCGTTTCTTTGAGACAGAGTCTGGCTCTGCTGCCCTGGCTAGAGTGCAGAGGAATCCTTATAGCTCATTGCAACCTCAAACTCCTAGGTTCAATCCTCCTGCCTCATCCTTCCGAGTAGCTGAGACTATAGGTGTGTGCTACCACTCTCAGATGATTTTTCCTATTCTTTGTAGAGATGGAGTCTCACTGTATTTCTCAGTCTAGTTTCCAACTTCTGGCCTCAAGCAGTCCTCCTATGTCAACTTCCCAAAATTCTAGGAGCCACCGTGCTTGGCCCGAAATGCTATTTGGATGTCAGAAAGTACCACTATGGTTTGGAGTAGGAAAACATTTGAGGGCGGTGCCTGTGGCTCAAAGGAGTAGGGCACCAGCCCCATATGCCGGAGGTGGTGGGTTCAAACCCAGCTCTGGCCAAAAACTGCAAAAAAAAGAAAAAAGAAAAGAAAACATTTGGGTTCCAGAACTCTAGGCTCTGGGGTAATGTTCTTGTCTTTATGAGTGGCTGAGTAAGGACCCCTGATTCATATCATCTGGCTTGAATCATCTACCTATGTGCAAAACTCTAACCCTTTCCTAGAAAAAACAAAACTAGACTTCCTAAACTTACCCTTCTCTCCATTTTCTCTACCCACTCAGATGTCCAATCCCCTCTACAAGCTAAAGCAAATCTGCCACCCTAAACCTTTCCCATTGAACCAATGTAAAGACTTACCAGGGGTGGCGCCTGTGGCTCAAAGGAGTAGGGCACCGGCCCCATATGCCAGAGATGGCAGGTTCAAACCCAGCCCTGGCCAAAAAACTGCAAAAAAAAAAAAACTTACCAAATGGAAGATTTTTGCTATGTTCACATGTGCTGCAAAAACTCCCCTGTCCTAAAGCCTAGTACTTGGAGTCTTTTCTGGTGCCAAGAGAAATTGGGACAGGAAAGAGGAGACCTTCCTTATTAGAGCTGTAGCCCCCTCCCTAGCCTGCCACCAAGCCAAGATTTTCCTTCCTCAGAATATTTGCACATTCTGTTCCTTCCACTTGCAAGACTCAGCCCCTTCTCCAGGCTAAACGGTATTTATCCTTCAAGTTGCAGCTTAAATATCACATCCTTTGTGAAATCTTCACTGACCCTCACTCCATCTCCAACTAGCCTGGACTCCTCTTTATCTATTTTCATAGCATCACAAGCCTCTTCTTTACATAATTTCCCACAGAATCATTTGTGTAATCATTGGATTTTTGTGCATCACCTTCATACAAAAAGGTCTCGTGCATTTCTGTATCCCGACCCCCTTAGTGCAATCCTGACACAGGTGCTCACTTGATGAGTGACGGAATAAGGAAGCTCCGGTTCCAGCTTTGGTGACTTCCCATTTTGATGAGAGAAATAAAGCAGTTACAGCTTAAAACAGACCTGAGAATTCTAAGCAACTAAAACCCTTTGGACAAACTCTGCGATCCCATCTTATTTGGAACTGAAAAGCTAATTCCTAGCTCCACCTCACACCCCTTGGCTTTTGGCTGTCACCAGGCAAAATCCAAGGAATGACATTTGGAATGACATTTGGGGCCCTTTGTAGTGTGGTTCCAGAGTTTACTGTTGTCTTCTTCTGCCTCCATCTGCTATTCCTATGCTAATCCCATGCTCCAACCACATTAAGTTGAAAGGAGTTTTTAAAAATTGCATCCCATGGTGTTTTTTGTGTCTGTCTTCAGTACAGCGATGCCATGGTGAAAAGACATAGCTATGGTGGAGGTGAAAGACAGGAAAGAGTTTTCCCTTAACTTCTCTGAGCCTTAGTTTTCTCACCTACATTTACAAAGTACAGAAGTGCAGGACTAGGGTGAGGATCTGGTGGAACAACAGATGCTCTGCCAACTGAGAAAGGCTGTATGGGCATGCGTTGTTAAACCCTGAGGATGAGTAAGCCTTTGCTCTCAAAGAAGCTCACAATCCTGAAGTTGTGGAAGATATATGGTGGCTCCTAGTACTTAGGGAGGTGAAGGTAGGAGGAATACTTGAAGGCAGCAGCAGTTCAAGACCAGCCTGGGCAACATATCAAGACCCTAGCTCTACAAACAATGAGAAAAATTAGCCAGACTTGGTGGTACGTGGCTATCGTCCTGGCTAAGTAGGGAGGCTGAGGCAGGAGGATCCCTTGAGCCCAGGAGTTTGAGGCTGCAGTGAGATGTGATCATGTGCCAATGCACTCCAGCCTGGGTGACAGAGTATGAGTACGACCCTCGCTCTTTTTTTTTTTTTTGAGACAAAGTCTCACTTTGTTGCCCTGGGTAGAGTGCCCTGGGTAGAGTGCCATGGCATCATAGCTCACAGCAACCTCAAACTCTTAGGCTCAAGTGATCCTCCTGCCTCAGCCTCCTGAGTAGCTGGGACTACAGGTGCCCACCACAATGCCTGGCTAGTTTTTCTATTTTTTGTAGAGATGGGGTCTTGCTCTTGCTCAGGCTGGTCTTGAACTCCTGAGCTCAAGTGATCCTCCCATAATGCTAGGATTACAGGTGTAAGCCACTGCTCCTGGCCAACCTTGTCACTTAAAAAAAAAAAAAAGTTTAGTGACCAAGTGCATAAGTGAGATAATTGCTAAGAAAACATACATGCCAATACAGGTGAATTGCCCCCACTTGGGGAAAATGTACAACCAAGTCTGGCTTGGTTGGAAGAACACGTAGAAACTCAGAAGACCTATAAAGCAGTTTCCGCAATAACTTTCCAAACTGAGTACTTGGAAACGATCGATTCTTGCATAGATGTGAGCGTTCTAGTCTACTTATCTTTAAAAGGCAGTATCTGCGCAGGCGCAGTGGCTCACGCCCATAATCCTAGCACTCTCGGAGGCCGAGGCAGATGGATTGCTTGAGCTCATGAGTTCGAGACCAGCCTGAGCAAAAAAGCAAGATCCCTATCTCTACTAAAAATAGAAAAATTGAGTCAAGAGGATTGCTTGAGCGTGAGTTGGAAGTTGCTGTGAGCTATGACAGCATAGCACTCTACCCAGAGCAAGAGCTTAAGACTCTGTCTCAATAAATAAATAAATGGCGGTCTCATTTCTGTGAAAACTCGTATATAATCCTGTTGGCTGCCATTTCTGGAGAGCTTGCGATAGTGTTTGTGGATTATGTCATTCGATCCACAGCCAGCCTGGAGGGCAAGAGGTACTACTATTATTATTCCATTTTGCAGAGGTCAGGTTCCCTGCCCACGCCAGTCCCAAGATGCCAAGCCAGATCTGTGGCAAGGTTCTCCCCACTGTGGAGGGTGATGAATCTGTAGGAGCGTAGGAGATTCTTGAGTCCATCCTTGTTCTCGGTGAGACACAGAGTAGACACGGCCCTCCCCACCTGGGTGACCTGCTTCGGGCTTGTCCCCATGCCTGACTTCAGGGAAACAAAAACAAAAACAAATGGGAAATCCTGGGCCAACCCAGGGCATCAGAAGGCGTCAGCAGTAGAGAAACAGAAATCACTGAAGGAGTCAGAGCAGAAAGGAACTCCCTGGGGAAGCTATTAGCAATTTAGTACGTGGGAGTGGGAATGTGGCTCCCACCTGCCAAAGAGACAGATTTGCCTGATGGAAAATACAGCAGCTGCCTCTGAGTGAGCAGGCAGCTCCCCTGGGCTGCCTTTCAGTCTGGCACCATCTGCAAGTCTTTGGGAGGGGGGAGGGAGGTTGTATGTGGGGGGACTGCAAAGATAACCATCAAATAATAACCACTTCCATTTGCAAAGGACTTTTGACTTTCCAAAGCACTTCCAGATTTATGACTCCATCTTATCTTGACACCATCCTGATACTTAGGGAGGCCAGGTTTTATTATCTTCATTTTACAGCTTAAGAAGGCAGACATTTAGAGAGCCCTGTGGGATCTCCGAGGACACCCAGAAAGTAAGTGAAAGAACTAGGATTGGCACCACCCGTGTAGGTGCTCAAGCTAAAAACCTAAGAATCAGTCTTGACTCCCCTCTCTCTTTCCACACCTCTAAGCAATCTCCAAGTCCTGTCCATCCTTCCATTATGACCATATCCATAGTAATAATACTGCCATTGGTCTTTGTTTTTTTTTGAGACGGAGCCTCAAGCTGTCCCCCTGGGTAGAGTGCCATGGCATCACAGCTCATAGCAACCTCCAACTCCTGGGCTCAAGCGAGTCTCCTGCCTCTGCCTCCCAAGTAGCTGGGACCACAGGCACCCACCACAA
>CAUYQV010084444.1:0-72255 GCA_963574575.1 Galagoides demidoff | reverse complement strand
ATCCTTCCCCCCATCCTCTTCCCACTTCATCTTGGGCTGTAATTGGATTATAGCTTTCACATACAAGTGTGAGTGTTTATACATTGGTTTCATAGTAGGGCTGAGTACATTGGATACTTTTTCTTCCATTCTTGAGATACTTTGCTAAGAAGAATATGTTCCAGCTCCATCCATGTAAACATGTAAGAGGTAAAGTCCCCATTGTTTTTAAGGCTGCATAATATTCCTTGGTGTATATATACCACAATTTATTAATCCATTCGTGGGTTGATGGGCACTTGGGCTTCTTCCATGACTTAGCAATTATGAATTGAGCTGCAACAAACATTTTAGTGCAAATATCTATGTTATAAAGTGATTTTTGGTCTTCTGGATATATACCTAGTAGAGGAATTGTAGGGTCAAATGGCAGGTCTATTTTTAGATCCTTAAGTGATCTCCAAACATTTTTCCAAAAGGAACATATTAATTTGCATTCCCACCAGCAGTGCAGAAGTGTTCCCTTTTCTCCACATCTATGCCAAAATCTATGGTTTTGGGATTTTGTGATGTGGACTAATCTTAATAGAGTTAGTTGATATCTCAAAGTGGTTTTGATTTGCATTTCTCTGATAATTAAGGATGATGAGCATATTTTCATGTGTCTGTAGGCCATGAGCCTGTCTTCTTTAGAGAAATTTCTCTTCAAGTCCCTTGCTCACAATGAGATGGGATCACTTGTTCTTTTCTAGCTAATATGTTTGAGTTCTCTATGGATTCTGGTTATTAAACCTTTGTCAGAGACAGAAACTGAAAATATAGTCTCCCATTCTGAGGACTGTCTGCTGGCTTTACTTACTGTGTTCTTAGCTGTTCAGAAGCTTTTTACTTTGATCAGATCCCAGTAATATATTTTTGGTGTTCCTTCAATTGCCCAGGAGGTCCTCCTCATAAAATACTCCCCCAGGCTGATTTCTTCAAGAGTTTTCCCTGCACTTTCTTCTAGTATTTTTATAGTTTCATGTCTTAAGTTTAAATCTTTAATCCAGTGAGAGTCTATTTTAGTGAATGGTGAAAGGTGTGGATCCAGTTTCAGTCTTCTACAGGTTTCCAGCCAGTTCACCCAGAACCATTTGTTAAATAGGGAGTCTTTCCCCCCACTGAATGTTTTCAATTGGCTTATCAAAGATCAAATGATGGTAATTAGCTGGGTTCATCTCTTGGTTCTCTATTCTGTTCTCTCTCTGTTTTTCTGCCAGTACCATGCTGTTTTGATCACTATCAATTTATAGTATAATCTGAGGTCTGGTAGTGTAATTCTTCCTGCTTCGTTTTTATTCCTGAGTAATGTCTTGGCTATTTGAGATTTTTTTTCTAATTCCATACAAAATGAGTATTATTTATTCAAGATCTTTAAAGTATGACAGTGGAGCTTTAATAGGGATTGCATTAAAATTGTATATTGTTTCAGGTAGTACGGACATTTTAACAATGTTGATTCTTTCCAGCCATGAGCATAGTATGTTTTTCCATTTGTTAATTTTTCAGGCTATATCTTTTCTTAGAGTTTCACAGTTCTCTTTATAGAGATTTTCACATCCTTTATTAGGTAAACTCCCAAATATTTCATATTCTTTGGCACTACTGTAAAAGGAATATAGTCCTTGACTGTTTTTTCAGCTTGACTATTGTTGGTATATATAAAGGCTACAGATCTGTAAGTATTGATTTTGTAACCTGAGACGTTGCTGTATTCCTTGATCACTTCTAAGAGTTTTACAGTTGAATCCCTGGGGTTTTCCAGATATACAATAATGCCATCTGCAAAGAGTGAAAGTTTGATCTCCTCTGACCCTATATAGATACCTTGATCACCTTTTCTTGCCTGTTGAGATGGTTAAGTCTTCCATTACAATGTTCAAAAGCAGTGGAGACAATGGGCAACCTTTGCCTGGCTCCTGATCTGAGTGGAAATGATTTCAGTTTAACTCCATTCAATATGATATTGGCTGTGGGTTTCCTATAGATGGCCTCTATCAGTTTAAGAAATGTCTCTTCTATACCAATTTTCTTAAGTGTTCTGATCACAAAGGGATGCTGGATATTATCAAAAGCTTTTTCTGCATCAATTGAGAGAATCATATGGTCTTTGTTTTTTAATTTGTTTATGTGATGAATTACATTTATAGATTTATGTCTGTTGAACCAGCCTTGAGATCCTGGGATAAAACTCACTTGGTTGTGGTGTATAATTTGTTTGATGTGTTGCTGGATACTGTTTACTAGGATCGTACTGAATATTTTTCCATCAATATTCATTAGAGATATTGGTCTATAATTTTCTTTTCTTGTTGGGTCTTTTCCTGGTTTGGGGATCAAAGTGATGTTTGTTTCATAGAATGTGTTGGATAGTATTCCTTTTTTTCCCTATATTTTGGTAAAGGTTAAGTAATATAGGTACTAGTTCTTTTTTAAAGATTTGGTAGAATTCTGATGTGAAGCCATCTGCTCCTGGACTACTTATTGGGGAGATTTTGTATAGTTGATGCAATTTCAGAGCTTGATATAGGCCTGTTCAACATTTCCACTTCATTTTGGCTAAATCTAGGAAGGTGGTGTGCTTCTAAGTATTGGTCTATTTCCTTCAGATTTTCATATTTCTGAGAATAGAGTTCCTTGTAATATTCATTAAGAATTTTTTTAATTTATGGGGAGTCTGTTGTTATTTCATCTTTGCCATTTCTGATTGATGAAATTAGAGATTTTAGTCTTTTTTTCTTGGTTAGGTTAGCCAAAGGTTTATCTATTTTATTGACCTTTTCAAAAAACCAACTTTTCAATTTATTGATCCATGGTATAATCCTTTTGTTTTCGATTTCACTTAGTTCTGCTCTAATTTTGGTTATTTCTTTTCTCCTGCTGGGTTTGGGATTGGAATGTTCTTCCTTTTCCAGTTGCTTGAGATGTCCCAGTAAGTTGTTAACTTCCTCTCTTTCCATTCTCTTGAGGAAGGCTCACAATGCTATTGATTTCCCTCTTAGGACTGCCTTTGCTGTATCACAAAGGTTCTGATAATTTGTGTCTTCATTATCATTTTGTTCCAAAAATTTAGTAATTTCCTTCTTAATCTCCTCTATGACCCAGCTATCATTCAGCATAAGGTTATTTGGTCTCCACATTTTTGTATGAGTCTGCAGATTCCTGTTGTTACTGAGTTCAACTTTTATTCCATGATGGTCCAAGAAGATGCAAGGATTAATTTCTATTCTTTTAAATTTACTGAGGTTAGACTTATGACCTAAGATGCAATCAATTTTGGAGGATGTTTGAAGGGCTGATGAGAAGAATGTGTATTCAGTTTTTTTAGGATGGAATGTTCTGTAGATGTCTGTTAAATCTAATTGTTGAATGGTTAAGTTTAAAGTCTAAAATTTCTTTGCTTAGTTACTTATTGGAGAATCTATCCAACCCTGCCAAATAAGTGTTAAAATCTCCGACTATTATGGAGCTGAAGGAAATCAAGTTGCTCATGTCTGTTAGAGTCTCTCTTATAAATTGAGGCTCATTCTGATTGTGTGCGTAAATGTTAATTAAAATCTCATCATGTTGAGTGTTACCCTTAATAAATATGAAGTGACCATCCTTATCTTTCCTTACTTTTGTTGCTTTAAATCCTATTGTATCTGTGAATAAAATTGCAACACCTGATTTTCTGTGATTGCTATTTGCCTTGGAATTATTGATAACCATCCCTTCACCTTGAGTCTATATTTATCTTTTAAGGTAAGATGAGATTCTGGCCTGAGTTTTTGTATCCAGTAAGGATACAAAAGGATACAAAATTTTTGTATCTAGTCAAGTTTTATATCCAGCCAACCTGTGCCTCTTTAGAGGACAATTTAAGCCATTCACATTGAGAATGTTGATAAACCTGGTAGAATTTTAGGTATGGAATTTTTTGAAAGTCCAGGAGACATTTTTAATACTTTCACCACTGTAGAAGTTGGAATTTGATCAAAAGTTTCTGAGTGAGTTTAGTCTGGTGGTAGGACAATGTGCTGGTCATTATGGAGGATAGGTCTGAGAATATTCTGGAGAGCTGGTTTAGATATGGCAAATTTCTTCAACATGTGAATAGCATTAAAGTTTTTAATTTCTCCATCATAAATGAAACTCAGTTTCACTGGATACAGGATCCTGGGTTCAAAGTTATTTTGTTTTAGGAGGTTAAAGGTTGATGACCACCCTCTTCTAGCTTGAAAATTTTTAGCAGAGAGATCTACAGTTATTCTAATATTCTTCCCCTTGTAAGTTATGGTTTTCTTACATCTAGGTCGTTGCAGAATTTTCTCCTTCATTTTAACTTTGGCGAAGTTAATTATAATGTGTCTGGGAGATGCTTTATTTGGGTTGAGTCGTGCTGGGGTTCTGAAACTGTCTGCTATCTGAATTTCAGAATCTCTTGCCATGTTTGGTAAATTCTTCATGATTATCTCTTGGAGCTCTATCTCTTGGAGTAGAGCATCTGGGCTTTTCAAAGCAAACTTATCGCCTTCAGGAATTCCTATAAGGTGAATATAAGTTTTCTTCAAATTGTCCCAGAGCTCTCTGAAAGAATGATCCATTTTTGCTCTCCACTTCTCTTCCTCTTTGTGCATTTGGGAGTGTTCAAAAGCTTTGTCTTCAATGTCAGAAATCCTTTCTTCTGCCTGCTCCATTCTGTTACTGAGGGATCCTACTGTATTTCTCAGATCTTTGAGGGCTACAAGTTCTTGCCTCAATGTGTCAAAATCCTTGGTAATTTTGTCTTTGTATTCATTGAATTATTGAGACAACTTTTGAAATGCTCCTTGAATTTCTAATTCCAACTTTACTTCCATTCTGTTAATCTTTTTTGCAATCTGAATTCTGAAATCGATGTTCCTTGAGGGAGTTGCTCTACTCTGATTATTCATATTGCCATAGTTTTTCTGCTGATTCTGCCCCATGATAATTTTTCACCATTTGGCTAGATGAGAAGATAAGATGAAATTGGATTGGGGGCACCTGGAGTAGTGATTACCTAGCCCATTGCCCAAGAGCTGGGTCTGGTGTCTGTACCATTTCCCCTAGAGCTTTGCAAAAGACCCATACAGTGCTACAGCCTAAGACACTGGGGACCTGCTTGGTGTGGTGGGGCTAAGTGGCTCTGTCTTTTTTTCAACTGGTCTCTGTCCAATCGTAGTGAATCAGTAACTCTGGGTTGAAGTCTCAGCTATGGAGAAATGCAAGCAAATAAGCAACCCTGCCCAATAACTGGGAAAGGAAAATCAAACCTTCCTACAACAACACAACAAGGGTACCCATCTTGGATGGTCCTCGGGTGATTGGCCCAGGTCAAGAGTTCCAAATCAAGTGTCCCAGTCAACTCCTAGTCTCAAGTAGGAGAGTTAAAAAGGTCTCTAGCAACTAAATAGCAGGGGTCTGCTGGCAGCTCAAGTATGAATTGCTCTGATGCTCTGTGGAGTCAGAGGGGCCCACCCAGCAAATGAGTTAGTCTGGGAAGGTTGATGTCTCCTTCCCCACCTTGCACCTCTGTCACGGCCAGTCACAGGTAACCCCACTGGGCTATGAACCAGTTTCCTCCAATGAGCAGATGCACCAGGGGTTTGCACCTGCCTAAGTCACTGGGAGAGCTGTCTCCTCGGCCAGACCACCGTACTCTGCCACCAGCTGGCAGAGAGAGCTCATGCCTGACTACCTCGGGTACCCTACCTCCATTAGGCTGGGAGTTTCACTCAGTTCCAGCCCTGCCCCCGATTAATGTTTCTGCCACTTATATTCTTGCAGAATTTGTATTTCTGTCCCGGATATATTTCCCTGTGGGCCAGGCGTTGTTTGAGTTCACAGAAACTGCAACTCAGCCCTGCCCTGTGCTACTGCTGCTGCACCTAGTCTCACAGAGCTGGTGTCTCTGTCTCTGCTGCACTGTGTGTTGGGGCAAGTATGGTTAGAGCTCACAAATAGCTCTCAGTTCCTGCCCTTCCCTGAGCTGATGCTGCTGCCACACCTGCTTTTGTCCCAGCTATGGTCCCCTGGGAGCTGGTTGCATCTTGGTCTCCCCAAAGCAGAAATTCTGACTCAGCCCTGCCCTGGGAGTATGCCGCCTTTGTGAGCACAGATTCTATTCTCCCTCTCACCATGCCCTGCCCAGGTAGGTACCACCTCAGGCATACCCTTTGCTCACAGGGCCTGCATTTCTGTCCCAGATCTGTTTCACCCATAGCTGCTACCGGAGCAGAGGCCCAACTCCCTCTGTTTGCTAAGAGAGGCAGGAAGTGTTTCTCCAAAACATCACCAGGGTGTGAGCCCTATTATTTCCACCACTGTGCTGCTACACTGTGCTGCCAGGCACTGTCTCTCCCTCTCCCATATCTCCTTCACTCCACAGTCCCTGCTTATACCCGTGTCACCAATTCAGCACAGACTTGTAACAGCCCATGCCCTGTACACACCTCTCGAGAAAATGCCCAAGAATCTCGACTCCATGGGGGACAGGCTTCCAGACCATGGGGTGAGAGTGGAGGGGAGTGCTGAGAGTTCAGAATTGCAGGTGGGAGAGTGCCATGGCACACTAGTGGGTCCTCTCTGGGGAAGGAGTTCTGGTTTTTAGAGATTCTCTTCCATGGCATAAAATGGGAAGAGATCTGAACTCTGCTCTCTTGTTTTTAGAAAGTGTACTTTGAGCCATTCTCATGGGGGAGGGGACTTCCGTCTGTTTGGTGATAGGTTTTGTACCTGTTGTTTGTTTCCTCAGGATCACAGCTTGCCTCAGCAGGGGTTATGTGAACTCTTCAATCTTCTTTCTTGGCTCAGCTTCAAATCATCAGCTTATTTGCTAAACTTTTGTCCTTTAACTCTCCTTCTGGATGGAAGCCTCTGTGTAAAGCTGGCTCCAGTCAGCCATCTTGGCTCTCAACCCCACTGTGTACATTTCATGATATCTAATTTTGTATGGCTTGCCCCATATAATTTTATATGCATATATATTCATACATATACCTCAGACTTTGTATGTAATATTGTATTCATTATAGGCTTATCTCAAAAGCTAGGTTGAAAGATCTTTCTGAGTATAAATATACATGTACTACTTTGATAATAGTATCTTTTATTTATTATTATTATTATCATTTTTAGAGACAGAGTCTCATTTTGTCACCTTTGGTAGAGTGCCATGGCATCATAGCTCATAGCAACCTCTAACTCTTGGGCTTAGGTGATTCTCTTACCTCAGCCTCCTGAGTAGCTGGGACTATAGGTGTTCACCAGAACACCTGGCTATTTTCTTGTGGAGTTTGGCCATGGCCAGGTTTAAACCCACCACCCTTGGTATACAGGGCCGGTGCCCTGCTCACCGAGCCACAGGCACTGCCCTATTATTATTATTATTATTATTTTTTTTTTTTTAGACAGACCTCAAGCTATTACCCTGGGTAGAGTGCTGTGGTATCACAGCTCACAGCAACCTCCAACTCCTGGGCTTAAGCAATTCTCTTGCCTCAGACTCCCAAGTAACTAGGACCACAGGCACCCACCACAACACCCAGCTATTTTTTTTTTTTTCAGTTGTAGTTGTCATTGTTTGGCAGGCCCACGCCGATTCAAACCCACCAGCTCTGGTGTATGTGGCTGGTGCCTTAGCTGCTTGAACTACAGGCACTGAGCTTTTTCTTTCTTTTATTGTCTCCACCAACTCTTGGTAAATTGTGGGAATAATAATTATTAGGTGATAGGTTAGCTGGATTTTCAATGTTGTAAATGTTCTTATCAGAGTTTTAGATCAAAGCATAGTTCAACTTTGGAATAAAGGTAAATAGTGGGCAAAACTAGGGAGAGACCTTATCCCTGAGGTATAGCTAAGCTTTTGGGATATAGCATAGAGAAAGAACAGCTGACAAGTGTGGGACAGTGTGTCCATGTGGCCTGCAGTCAGCATGGTATCCTCACCCTCTATGCCAACAGCTGCCAAATTAGTCTCCCTCCAGTAAAGATCCCCATGTTAGCTTTAGTTAATGAACTGAGAGGAACTGCAGGTACCTCTGGTCATTAACTGCCTTTCTCTGTAGCTCTGTGAGTTTGCAAGCCTTCTCTCATCCCAGAATCTGATGGCAACCACCAAGGGGCCTGCTGTGAGGCAGATTGCAGTGAAAGGCAGCTTCTCATTGCAGAGCCCATGCCAGAGCTGAGAAGCTCAGGACTTAAGTTTTAATTAAAGACAAACTGAGCCATTTTGGTAAAAAGTTTGGCTCTCCTGGCCAAGACGACAGCCACTTACTTTGTGTAGCTGGGGTATGTCTCTTTATGCCTGGTGGGATGCTAAGGGCAAAAAAAAAATATCAGGAATCAAGATTAAAGATGTCACTCTGTCTCCAAAGAAATTTAATACAATAGCTCAAAATGGATGAAGACAAAGAAAACATATAGATGCATGCAGGTATATTTTCCATATAGATATAGGAAAATACAAAAATAACAACTTCAGAGAAGGGGGGAAAAAGATGCCATAAAAATACAAACAGAAAGTTTTCCTTTTAGATAAAACTTATTGTGTTGCCTAAAAACACAATTTGGAATTTATAAACTGTAGTGTCCATGAAACAACCAATATCTTATCTTCTAGAAGAATCCTCTTCTTATTTTCACATTTCTATAGTTAATATTTAGTGCCTCGTATATGATAAGCCTTTAAAATATATTAATTGAATGAATGTTAGAATGAATGAAAATAATATAATGTCTATGGCTCATGGTAGAAAGATCTCACCAGTATACGCAAAGAGAATGGAGAATGAAGAATGGACTGGACACCCTTGCTAAGTGCAATGACAAACCAGTTCTGTGTGCTCTTGGCTAATGAAGAGGTAAAAAGTACAGCTGAATTCATCCAAATTATAGAAAATCATTTATTTCAAAATCTGGACACTTCTATCCAGGCAAGACTGCTTCCAAACCAGCCTCGACATAAGAGTTTTCTACACTATTTGCAGTGTTTTTAACGAAGATTCAATGAGTTCTCTCAATAACTGACTGTAATATCTAGCCAACTTATCTGATTACCTCCTCTCCCTTGAAGCTATTTCTCCTTGTTCTGTCCTTTCTGGTAATGGGAAATAGCTAATAACCACCATCTACACATCCAAAGACCTTTCAAGGTAAATTATAGAAGACACAGTTCCCACTTCCAAAGCACATACAATCTACCAAAGAAAAAGAACAAATGTATTAGCTATGCCTGAGTGAGAGAGAGCTATTTGGGGTGAGGCAGATTAAATGAGTCTTTATATAGGGCAGCAGACATACTGTGGTATGTTGTGAAGAGTTTACTATCTATCAGGAAACCAACACTACTTCTCAGGTTCTGACAGAAGAGAGGACCAGGCAGGCACCTTAGTCAAGAACCGAGAAGGACAAGGAATGTGCATAATCTCCAGACACCGTTTTTGAAAGAAGAAAACTGCTATTTTATTTAAGCCATTGTTATTTGGTCTCTGCTATAGACCAAATATTCAAACTCATTCACATACATGTAATTGATGTATATCTGTGTATTTGAATATACACAGATATATTTACATGATCATCCCTCAGTGTCCATTGGGGATTGATTGCTGGACCTCTCACAGATACTAAAATCTGCAGATGAATTCAAGTCCCTGATATAAAATATCATAGTATTTCCATTTAATTTATTTACATCTTCCTGTATACCTAAATAATTTCTATGTTATTTATAATACCTAATAAAATTTAAATGCTAATATAAATACTTATTGCATTATTTAGAGAATAATAAGAAGATATCGTACATGTTCAGTATGGAAGTTTTAAAAAGTATTTTCAATGCATAGATATGGAGCCCAGTGATATGGAGGGCCAATGGTATACTTATGCATATATAAATACAGAAACATATGATTTTAAATGAGAGAAAAGATGACTCAAATCCAGAAATATGGATGTGTAAAAGTCTTTTGCACACAGTTAATACCCAATATTGTTAAGATTCTCCCTTTTTAGTTTGTGTCTTGATAAATACAAAGCAATGGTGGCTTCTACAGACTGACCACAGTGAGATTGCCACTTTCAACTCATGAAACTTATGTTGGATGGATGTAGATGCTGGTTTCATTTCTAAGCCTGTGTCCACATGTTTGAGTGACTGCTCTTATTTGTAGCAGTAAAGTCATGAACTGCACTAAAATGTGGTATTGCTAAGTTCCTCATTAGGCTCACAGCAGGGGCAGTGGATAGTCTGGCATTAGGGACAGTGAGCCATGCCCAGGATCCAAGAGGACATTTCCTCAGGGAAAAGGAGGATATTCCCATAAGGTAAAAGCAGGGCATTCTTTTAAGCAAAAACCAAAGCGCTGAGCCCAGAAGCTGGTGATAGAGACTACGTTGTAATGGGAGGCCACAAAACCGTGTTCCTACAAAAGCTTCAACAAACAGAAAGGCTGGTTTGCATCAACATTCAGAAGCGGTAGCTGGGCAGCAGAGATGCTCAGACCATCAGAATTTCTCAATAAGAGGAGACAGAACCCAAGTGGAGTCTGGAGCCAGCTACGAATCCTGAGCATATGCAGGGCTGAGTTTGATATTGAACCTAGTCTTTGCTTTGGGCAGGAAACTTTCCTAAGTTTCATGTTTGGTCAGAAGGCTAACATTGGGCCACTGGAAATCTTGGCCTGGGGAGGGAAGTATTAAAACAGAACAGGAACAGAGTTGACAGCACTCCTGACCCAGCCAGAGCCGACATGCAGTCTTGCCATGTTCATTAGTTTTAATCTTTCTTTCTCTAGATAATATGTAATAAGGGATTCAAGTTTTCCATCTTTTTTCCCTTTACTAGACCTCTGATGGAGCTATTAATGAGTGTGAAATAGCCAGAGGGCAGGAAGCCTGAGAGAAGAATAGATGAAACAGATGGCAAGACTAATGCACAAACTGGATAAGGCCATTAAGAATCCACTCATCATCACTATTAAACATTCAAGAGGTGGTTTTTCTGCACATTAACTTGACAGTACAATATGAGTCACAGTCTTTCTGGGGCTCAGTCTCAATATCTGTGGAATGTGGAGTTTGGACTAGCTCAGCAGTTATTAAAACTGCTCTGAGGAGCCATAGGATTCCAAGATGGTCCATCAGGTCACCTCAAGAAAAAGAGGAAGTCCCAGGCCTCTACTTTAACTTGGCTGTGCTGCATTTATAGGTTTTATGTGCGACGCTGCAGTCAGAGTTCTTCTGGAAGAAAACAAAAGTCCCTCTGCTAAAGTAAAGTTTGTGGATCATTGGACAAAGCAAAGGAGACTCCTGCTTCTGACAATCAGGCTCTGTGCTGAGCAAGCGTTGCCCTCTGTCCACAGCTTGTTTTCTATGCCGGTACCCCTGGTAACATTAAGGAGGGACGAAAGAGCTTTGGGCCCATTCAAAGGCAGTACTTTACCACATAGCTAGCATTCACATAAAATCATAAATCTGCTGCCTGAATCCCCACTTTTCCAGTAGACAGTAAATAAACAATGAATTAACATTTTAAGATAAATATGTCCTGAAATTATGCCCAAGTCAACCATGTTTATATTTTTCACTTGTACCTGATTATCAGGGCTATACTTTAAAATTGATGGGAAGTATATATTTGAGGAAATTAACACAAACTTGGAACTTTGGGGGAAAATGTAGGAAGGCAATTGAGAATGTTGACAGCCTGCCCCATCTCCACCTCTCATCCTTTCTCTACCCCCTCCATTTTAGCACCTGTGAGAGTTGGTTATTTTGAGCATAAGATTATAAAGCAAGAAGATTTTCACTGAACTGTTGTTCATGCTTATGCTTATAACGCATTTAAGTACAAAGAAGAAGTTTTGATTTAAAACTTATGTCCCATCCATTCATTCATTCTGTATACGTTTAAATGGCATTTATAACATGTAAAGCCCACTCGCATATATGACTGGGCTTTACCAATTATAAGTTATCTATAAATTTTACATATATATAAATGACTTTACATATTTTACATATATACACACACATATATGTGACTAAGACAAAATTCCTTCCCGCGTGTCTGATATGAGAAAAATTCTGGATTCTAAAAGTAACATAAGCTCATTTCTAAAAACTCTCATACAGTGGTGACAGCAATGAAGAAAAAAGGTCAGCCGGTCATAATTCTGCCTTTCAGAGATAAGTACTTCAACATTTAATATATCCTTCCAGATGGGTGCATCTATCTATTAGGATATTTATATGGACATATTATTAAAAATGAGACTCGACTGCACATTGCACTTTTGCAGCCTGATTTTTTCACATTAGGGGTAAATTGAAGATACTATCAAGATATATAACATTTCAATGGAGCCAAATTTTTCAGTGACACTAAAATTAAAAAGGCAGCAAAAGGCTTGAAACCCAAGTCAAACTGAGGCAAGAAGAGGGAGTAGGGAGCGCAGAGGACAGAGGCACAGTCCCAAGGGAAGACCAAGGGGCAGTGTACCAGTGTCGGGTCAAGGTATGAAGAGCCCAGGGTTGGCCTTCTTCCACATCCACTCTCATGCTTTGTAAAACTGCCATAGTTTGCAGTGAACCCTGACACTTTGACATGTAGAAATATTCTTATCTTTTGGGCAATCTATGGATTCATACTATTAAGTCAGAAACTAGAAGCTAGTAGCCCATAGTCTTAAACCTGGTCCAGACATAGCTTCATTTGACTGTAAAATTTAAAAAGAACAAAGACTTAACATTTACAAATTAAGAGATTTTAATTAATAAAAGATAAAAAGCTGGATTGCTGACCATTCCTGAAAAGTTCAGAAGAAGGAAGGCTGAAATCCTGCAATTCCGCGTGGCAGTCGTTAGCTGAACCCAGGGTAGAGGCTCCCAGGCTCGGCTGCACATTACAGTCACCCAGGGAGACCTTAACATTCCTGCTGCTCAGCTTGTATCCCCAGCTAATTAAATCAGAATGTCTGGGAGTGAGATCAAGGAATTGGCGATTTTTAAAGATGCCCAGGCGATTCCAATGTTCAGCAATATCTGAGAACCACTGCCTTAGGGCCTGTGAATTCACTATTTTCTCTGCCTGAGAGATAGACTCTTTCCTCTTAGATATCCACATGATGTGATGTTTCATGTTCTACAGGTAATTCACCTCATGCTATTATTTGTTACAAAAGCGTTGAATGATGCAGAGAAGCCATTGTTTTCTTTAGAGGGGGCTTGTGTTCTGTTCCAACTGACCATTTCACGCCTCTGGGTTTTCTGCCTCTTTTATGAATGTGTAACCTCCATTTTAACTATTACCCTTAATTTCAAATGGAAATGAAAATCACAGGAAATATTCCATTCAGTTCATTGTTGATTTAAGAAAAGATGCTAGAATGCTGAGGGAAGAAAACTACACGGGTAAAGTCATGATGTATTTGAGTGTTTCTTTTTTAGTTCCGAGTTACAAAAATGAATCATGACATTATTGCTCTCTATAGTATCAACTGAATTTGGTACTCCACATACAACAAATGTGGTGTAATCCATTTAATAAGTTTTTTTTTCTTCTCTCAGCAAGGGTCTAAACAAGTTCTATAGCAGAGCACTGATCAAAAGTGCCAAACGTCATTATCCTTGGCAGATTACCAGGAGTTCTGCAATTAACAGCAACATGAATAAAACTATTTTATGGACTTCAGAGTAAATGTGGCTTGATGAAGGGAAAACATATTCATCTTGCCACAAATTAACCTAATGTTACAACTCTTCACATTGAATACATTTTAAGGTTACTAAGAACTGCTATGGAAAGAAAAGCAAATGGAAATAAGAAATTGAAATAAACCGTCACCTTGCAAGCTCAACCTTTATGAGTTCATTATCAGACAGTACTTACTCAGTACCCCATGCATGGAGCTTTGAGCAGGGTGTTTAGGGTGTGAGCAAATAGAATACTCATCCCTCAGCACTTACATAATATAGGAAATGAGTCCACCTGGCCGGCAATGTAGACCATGAGGACTATACAGATAAAAACTGGATTAAATGATGAAGAAAATGAAACAATGAATTCCTTATTGTCCAAATGCTGGTTACGAAACTTACAAGGATCAGTGTATAAAATATTTTTAATTTTGAACCCTTCTATTATGTAGTAGGTAAATATAAAGAATCATGAATAATATAGTTACACTTGCGTGGAGGAGCATGAACTTTAGGGAGTTAAGTATGAGCCTTACCCCCTAAAGTTCAGACTTTCTACCTTACAAGGTAGAAAGCATGAACCTTTCCAAATGGTGATCTCCTCTTTCCTCCCCATCATAAAGAGTCACGGCTGACACCCCATAACAACAACAACAACAAAACAGGTTAACATTGAAAAAAATATAACAGATTTATTACTATTACATACACATGTGTGCATAGTAATCATACAAAATACGAACTCAAATGGGGGCCAGATGGTTGAGGCTTAAAAGCCCTCTTCATGAAGGAGAGGGAAATGGGGTAGTGAATATGAACAGTGCTCAGAAAATAGTAAGTGATTCTCTTTGTTTATTATTTAGTTAAGTCCCCAAGGTAATCTCTAAGAACTACCCTCAGAAGAATAGATGAAAAGTCAGTCAGGGCATGGTGAGGACTTCTAGTCTTGACCCAGGTGGCCAACCTTCCCTAGTTATTTGATGAGATTCCTAGGAAGGGAGTCTTGAGCCCATTACATTTATTTTTTAAAGACGAGCTCTTAGATGAGGATTCCAAAAAGAGTCCTCCTGGGTGCTTTAGTTAAAGGGAGGAGAGAGACAGGGAGGAGGGGAAAAGGTCAGAAAGAGATCTTGGCTCTGAGGCATAGTTTTGAAGCTTTTCAATTTTCAAAGCCCTCAGTATGTGGAAGCACCATATTTTGGGGAATCATTTTCTGACCCCTAACAATATACTATTCCTGAGATCACATAATTCTATAGGTCTTTTTTTAACATGTAATGTATGACTTTACTTAAGGGTGAATAAAGGTATATGTGTATGTGTCATCCATTTATCCATTATTTCCAGAGATATTCCTTGATCTTTTCTTCTTAGCTCTATATTGTAGGGGGCTGATCACTACAAACTGCATTCTTAGGTAGCTTCCCAACCAGGTTTCAGGTAGTTAGTTTCAGAAGGAGGCCTTGGCAGAAAATGAGAAGCTGAGGGTGAAGGAAGTGCCCAAGATGTTTTAAGATATTTCATCTTCTCTCTCTCTGCTTTGGGTAGCTTCCTCAGCAATGGTTTCCTGTCCTCCTTTGTGCCAGCTCTAGAAGCAGCCGGTCTCTTCAGAAGGCACAGACTCATTGTAGTCTCACTCTGAGTGGGCAGACTACACCTGTTCCTTCTCAGGCTGATGAGTAGTAGTGACATGCTGCTATTGTTAACATTTTGCTCATCCAAGACTTGTGTAACTACTGACCTCTTGAAGTTTATGGCTTTTTTTTCCCTCAGTAACTCTAACTGATAAATACATACTACATTTGTTTGTATTTACTATAGATTTAGCCTGGTATCACCAAAATGGCCACGTAGTTGTAATAAAGAATTACCCTGCTTTGCTAAAAGGTAGAATTCAAGATGCGTTGGAGAAGTGAAAGCCAAAAATCACATACCACCTCTTTTAGAAAAGCAGACATTCAGAGATATATTTAAAAGTTGTTTCTCTATGTTTTTTAAGTTCAAAAAAAGTGAGTCATTCTAAGCTTCTTATTCTTCCAGCCTTTCCTGTATCTCATTCGTCCTTGAGTTGTATCTACTCATACTCCCAAATGTTTTTTGAATTTGTCCCTTTCTCTATTTCATCTGACATCCCTAAAGTGATACCTTCAATCCATCCTCCACAAGGCTTCCAGTGTGTTTCCTAAAAGTTAATCATGATCAGAAACCACATAAAGATGCCCACTCTTGCCACCTCCATTGAACATAGTGCTGGAAGTCTTGCTCACAACAATCAGGCAAGAAAAAGAAACAAAAGACATCCAAAGAAGAAGCAATAAGTTAAATTATTTCTGTTTGTGGACAATATGATCTTTTTTTTTTTGAGGCAGAGCCTCACGCTGTACCCCTGGGTACAGCTCACAGCAACCTCCAACTCCTGGGCTCAAGCAAGTCTCCTGCCTCAGCTCCCAAGTAGCTGGGACCACAGGCACCTGCCACAATGCCCAGCTATTTTTTTGTTGCAGCCATCATTGTTGTTTGGTGGCCTGGGCTTCATTCGAACCCACCACCTTAGGTGTATGTGGCTGGCAACTTAGCCACAGGCACCGAGCTGATAATATGATCTTATATGTGGAAAACTCAAAAGGCTCTATCAAAAATCCTATTAAAACTAATAAACAAGTAAAGTTTCAGAATATAAAACCAGCATACAAAGATCAGTTACATTTCTATACACTAAAAATGAACTACCAAAAAAAGAAATTAAGAAAATTATTTCACTTATAATAGCTACAAAAAAATACTAAAGGAATAAATTTAACCAAGAAGTTGAATGATCTGTACACTTAAAACTGTAAAACATTGACAAAAGAAATTACAGAAGACACAAAAAATAATATGTCCCATGTTCATGGATTGGAATAATTAATATTGTTAAAATGTTCATACTATCCAAAGTAGTCTACAGATCCAATGCAATGCCAATCAAAATTCCTATGATATTTTTCACAGAAATAGAAAAAAGATCCTAAAGTTTGAATGGAACTACAAAAAACTCCAAGTAGTCCAAGAAACCTTGAGTAAAAAGAATAAAGCTAAAGGCATCATATCTAACTTCAAAATAGACTATAAGATACAGTAATCAAAACAGCACGGTACATGCATAAAAACAGGTACAGAAAAATGGAACAGAATAAGCAGCCCAGAAATAAATCCATGCATTTGTGGTTAATTTATTTTTGACAAAAATACAAAGAACATGCAATGGGGAATGGACAGTCTGTTCAGTAAATTATCCTGGAAAAACAGAATATTCACAAGCAGAAGATTCAAATTTGACTCTTATCTCACACCATACAAGAAAACAATCTAAAAACAGATTAAAGACCTAAATGTAAGACCTGAAACTGTAACAGTGGTAGAAGAAAACAAAAAAAAAAGGCAACCAATATTTTCAATATGACTCTAAAAGCACAAACAACAAAAGTAAAAAATAGACAAATGGGATTATGTCAAACTAAAAAGTTTCTTCCCAGCAAAGAAAACAATCAACAGAGTGATGAGACAACCTGTAGAATGAGACAGAATATTTATTTATTTTGAGAATGTGGTATATGTACATGATGAAATACTATTCAGTCTTTAAGCAAAAAGTAAATCTTTCCATTTGCAACAACATGGATATACCCGGAGGACATTGTGCTAAGTAAAATAAGCCAGGCACAGAAAGATAAATATCTCATGATTTTACTTACATGTGGGATTTTCAAAAGTGGAACTCGTGGAAGTAGAGAGTAGAATGGTGGTTGCCAAGGGCTGGAGGTATAGTGAGTGGATTTGGGAGACATTGATCAAAAAATGCAAAATTTTGTTAAGAGAAGTAAGTTAAAGAGATCTATTGTACAACATGTTGACTATTATTATTAACAATGTATTGTGTCCCACACAGTGACCCTCCCATCCCCCTCCCTCCTTCCCTGTCTCCACTCCACTATCCCCCCACTCCCCACCATGTACTAGGTCATCAATTGTCCTCAATCAGAATTGAAAACATTTGATTCTTGCTTCTCCTTTTTTGTGATGCTTTACTAAGAAGAATATGTTCCACCTCCATCCAGGTTAATACAAGAGATGTAAAGTCTCCATCTTTTTTCAGTGGCTGAATAGCGTTTTATATATATCACAGCTTGTTAATCCATTCCTAGATTGATGGACATTTAGATTGTTTCCACAGCTTGGCAATTGTAAATTGAGCTGCGATAAACAGTCTAGTGCAAATGTACTTAAGATAAAATGATTTTTCCCCCCTCTGGGTAGATGCCCAGTAATGGGATTGCAGGATCAAATGGGAGGTCTACTTTGAGTTCTTTGAGGATTCTCCATACTTCCTTCCAAAAAGGTTGCATTAGTTTGCAGTCCCACCAGAAGTGTAAAAGTGTTTTTAAGAGGGAATTTACCTAACAAATGCAATCAGTGTAACCTGGTTCTCTGTACCCTCAATGAATGAATCCTCAACAATAAAACAAAACTACAAAACAACAAAAAAAATGTATTATATACTTGAAAATTAATGAAAGTAGATTGTTTCACTATAAAAAGATAAATACATAAATATGTGACTTAATATATATGTAAATTAGATTTGAATTTGTTGTTCCACAATGTATGCACATTTCAAAATATTTTGCTGGCTACCATAAATATATACAATTTTGTCATTTAAAATATTAAAAATTAAGTTAACTTAAAATTAACTCTGCTCACATAAATATTTAAAACCCTCAATAAACCCACTTTCAATATAATAAAATTTGAATTTCTTCACATGTCACATAAGAGCCTTCAACATTTGGCCCTAACTCATCTTTAATCCTTATTTTTTTCTTCTCACTGCTCTATTGTCTTATCATGTCCTTTCCCCTGAAATACTTGCAGTTTTTCAAATGAGTCACATAATTGCTACCGTTGCATGTGTGGAATGTCCTCTCCTTCTTGATCTTGAGAAATACTTACGCTTAAAATTTGAGTTTGCCTCTCAACTCTCCTAGAAAAACTTTCCTGGCTTGTTACATAGCAGGATAGCCTTGTAGAGTGCCCTTCATTTTAACTATTACCTTCACTCAACTAATCTTACTGCTTTGTATATGCTCCTCTCTGCAAAACAGTAGTCTCAATTCTATTTACCATTCTATCTCCAGCATTGAGCCCAGTGAGCTAGTACTTTGGTGACCATTGGTATATTTTTACTAACTGAATGACAGATTTACAGTAACATCTACTTGGATGTGCATTTCCCCAGAGCCTCTCCCAGACCCCCCTTAGAGAGGGGAGGAAAGTTTTCCAAGCTGTTGATTTAGTTACTTCCCACACATCTCTCTGGAACACCTTGAGTCCCCAGTTGTGATTCAACTCTGATATGTTACCCTTTGTACTGACCCATTTTTCTGTCTTCTCTAGTTATAGAAGTTCTGAAGATGAAGGGAAATGTCTGCTGTGGCACAGAAAATTGTAAGAAGATAGTCCCATGTCTGCACATGGGTAGGTATGTACACAAATGAGTGTGTGTTGCTCTATAACTTACTTTTTTGTATATTGTATTATTTCATAGTCAAATGCCTTACACATAGAAAATTGGCAACAATTTTTGACAGAATGATTGCTTTCTCCCACTGCATCCTTCCGTATACCCAGACCTGAAGATACACCAAATAACAGGGCATTCTTAGAAGAGCCATGGCCTTTTAATCCTACAATCCTGTACCCTTACATTGTTGCCTCTGCCTGGGGACATCCTTTCCTCTATTTTCCATCCACTCATCAATCAGAGCTAAAATCAAATGCCATCACTTTGGTGAGTGTCTTTCTGACCTGTCAAATAGGATAAACAGTTTCTTCTTTCCCCTCCACATAGCTTGCTGTGACTATTTTTATTTGGCATTGACTTTGACCTGCCTTGTATGTATATTATTAATATTAGGTTTTTCAAGTATCTGCCTCTTCTTCTTGTGTTTTGCTTGAGGGCAGAGGACCTTTATTCCTTATGGTATCTTTCCAGAACTTGGCATGCTTGTTGGCACACAGAATATACCTAATAGATATTTGTAAAATTGAATTAAATTGAAATAAATTGATAAAAGAATTCACATATGAATTATTTTTGAACAAATAAATATTTCAGATTGTGTAAAGATACTGAGAAGCTGGATGGCCTGTGAGTAGATTAGTGAGATGTCAAAACTTGAATATGACACCTTCGAGTTTCTGTTCCTACCAATTCTCGTCTGCTCACCCCCAGCATCATTTGACAGTGCTGGGTCTCTACCTCTTCAAAGCCTGCTAAGGTCTTTTGAAAAAAAAAAAAAAAGCTTAATGTGTAATCCTTCTAAGAATAGTCGCATTTTAATTACAAACTCTTGAAGGACATTTAACCTGAAAAGAACCAAAGGAAGAACGATAGACATCTTGATGATTGGTAGGGGAGGATAGTGAATCAGAGGTGAGCTTTCAGAGTGTCTCTCAAAGCACAAAATAGCAGCAGCTATTGCCTTACTTTTGTCTGAGCTGACTGTATTTGGACTTGAGCGTGAATAAAACAAAGATTTCTAAAAACAAAATGTTAAGGGGATGATGTAATAGTTAAATTTTAATCCTTGTCAAAAAATCACTAGGGTTTTCTTCAGAACAGAAAGCCATTCTTAGAATAGTGCGAGCATTTGAATGTAGACTCCTATTATTTTAATCCAGTATAATTGATGGAGAAATAAATGAGAGCCAGGACATACTGTCAACTCGCAGAAAGCTATCAGGTGAACATTATTAGTTTCTCCCTGACTTTGGTCCATTACACACCTGCTTTGCTGATCCCCCAAAGGAGCACTAAAGCTGAGGGCATGAGTAGGAAACTGCTGATATTTATCAGACAGAAGCAAGTTAAAATGGAAAAAAGGCAAAGTTAAAGTAGTAAAACATGTGGAGCTTTCACCAGACATCTTTCGTTTCCTCTGGGAAATATAACATATAATACCCTTTAAAAATCTCATTTCATTAACCTCTACCAAATTGTGTATGTGTGTGTATTTGTAAATACCCATAGTTTTGAATAGACATACATGTCAGAATATATTAGTGACTATATTGAGTAATCGGTGCCAAAGACTTGATTCTTTAGTATTCACCTTAGAAAATAGCCATTGGCCAGGTCAAGGCTAAGAGAAGCCTGCGCAAAACAGATAGGAAGAGAGGATGAAATAAGCAGGGGACAGGTTCAATTATTCTGCTTCTATGGGTTGTCAGGTAAGATTAAATCCTCTGATCTTTTATGTTCAACAAGCAGTTTCTTCATAGACATTTGCTTTGTACTTGCCTCATCAGGGTTTCCCCTCCCTTTATATTCTATGTATATAGATTGGAGAGATGAGACAGAGCATCTATAAGTCTATTATTCCAATCATCTAATTTGGGCAAAATAATGAAGAAATAAAAATTCTCTTTGGTGGTATCCAATCTTCCCATTAAGGATTGCCTCCTACATCTGAGGTCTCCTTTAAAGCTGAAAGTCCATAAGGAAAGAAATGAATGTATTAGAGTAAGATTTCAGACAGCAGGAAGGAGGTGGGCAGACAGTACAGGAGCCACATAATTAGAGTGAGATGGTCCAGCTGCTAGCAAGAGATTAACCAAAATACAAATTTGGAAAGCCGTTATGACTTACAAACCACAGTGTATGTGTGACACCAGAATCACTTCCTTGGTCACTGATTTTGCTGTCAGCAAACCCCAGGATTCTTTTTCTTTTGATGTTTTTGCAGCAAAAGAAAATAGCAATCCCACAAAGTATGTTAATAATGTAAATGGACTCTATAAAAAATGTTAAAAGAAATCTCAAACAGGGAAAACAGGAATATTAGCAAATAATTATTTACACTGTTAAAGGGAAAAATAAAAGTAAAATTACTATGCCTATGTGACAATAGCATCAAATTCAGCATTTCTCAACATGAGACAAACCATACTATTGTCATCTAAGCACATAGTCAAATAGTCTGGATAAGTTTTAGATTTTATGATCATTCTTGTTTTACATAACAGAGAAAATAAAAGCTTTTTTAAATTCAGTAGACGCTCCTGCTACTTTCCTCAGATTTCTTACTGAAGAATATGAAACATATTCATATTGATGACTAGAATGTCTGAATGTCATTGTTCATCTTTTTGAATTCTCACTGTGTTTTAATCTGATGGTGGAAAGAAAGCCTTCATCCATTGCAGTGCCTAGACAACAGTTCATAAAAAGTTGAAAAACGGTCAAAGTTGTGAAAAAGTACTTTTCCGAGTTGTTGGGATGGCTCACTTACTCAATTTCGATCTAAACTGAATCAACCAATTCTTTTATAAGAAGAGAAAGCGCTGTTCTGATTTTTTACTGTTGTCTGAATTCTTGTACTTGTTTTCTGACTAGTTTAACTCATAAACTAGTTTTGCACTGACTAGTATTATACGGGGTGTCTACAAAGTCTCCAAAATACATAGTGAAAATTTTAGAAAGAGGTGGCCAACACATACAGAATATTTTGTAAATATTTCATAAAATTTTGTAATGAATATGTTACAAATAAAGGTACATTTAGCTAGAATTTCCCATTTCCCTAAGTATGGAGGCTGCAGGGGCTACTTTGGGGACACTCTGTATAATGAGAGAAACTCAAGGAGGCATGAAATGGTTGCCTAGCAAATCTCAGCAAGACTGAATGAGGCGCACTTTCAATGCCATCCAACAGTTGTGTGCGGACAACGTGTGTGTGGTAGGGCCAAGGTTAGGGTGGGAGACAAAGAAAATAAGCAAACTAAAACCAAGAAATCGAGAAAGTACTTAGAGAGTTTTCCAGGCTACCTGGACCCTGAAATATATCCTTTGAATCCTTAAAGACAAGGTCTACAAACGCCCGCAGTGTTGGGGCTGCAGTGGGTCTCTACCAAAGACTTTCCACAGCAGACATTAGCTGGGCATGTTGACAGTGGAGCAGCATTTTGTAGGTTGGTGAGACAGCTGGCAGGAGCAGGACAGTAGACACACAGATGATTAATCCTCTCTGTGGGAAGCACGAAGTCTATAGTCTATGAGTGCTCAGAACCAAACTTCAAGCAACTGAAGACAAGAGTGAGAAGTTTTAGATTTAAATGCTTTACTGATGGTATGAGAAAAGTGAAGTAGATGGTAGAGTAGCGTTGGGGATGGAAGCAGAGAAATCCCTGGGTCCATGTACACAAAAGCATATGTAATGCTGTGAAAGCTTACGATGATATTAAGTGCCGTCAGAATCGGAGACTAAGGCACTCGAGTGAAGACAGAAAGCATTGAGTTGGGAGCATTGCAAGTTAGTTTGTAGACTATCCCTTTCATGGGCCAGTACCAGCCCCAACCAGGGTGTGCCAAAGAGATGCTGGTTCAGCAGACCTGCCTCTACTGCCACTGCCACTCCTCACCCCTGCCTTCATTTTCACTCTGGTAGATAAGAGCAGGTGGCTGACAGAAGGATGCTAAGGGCAGTCCAACATTAATGATGAAAACATATTCCTTTTCCTAAGTTCCCTGAGGGTAGTTGGGGGAAAACCATGAGGGAAAGGCTCTCCAAGAACCACTTCCATGGATGAAGAAATACTGACATTTGTTTATCCAGCAGCCTGCATGTCTGTTTGGCCCTGGAGCTTGCTTATTGCTCACTTTCCATCAGAGCTGTCTGTATGGGGTGGGATGGCTCCCAAAGTTCCCCGTGTTCCAGAGGTACAGAAGATGGGTGTTGCCAATGCTTGCAGGCTCCAAGGCTAGGGGTTCCTGAAGATGTATATGTTGAAAAAAACACCATTAAGAATGTCAAGTGGGTGGCGCCTGTGGATCAAAGGAGAAGGACACCGGCCACATATACCAGAGGTGGCCAAAAAAAGCTACCAAAAAAAAAAAAAGCCAAGGAGGCCTAGAGATAAAGGAATATGTGATGCTGACAGGTGGGGATTAGTTAGTGGCTGCCAACAAACTTCTCCAGGAGTTGCCAATACCCAGAAATTCTACTAATTGCAAGACTGACTGGCAGTGCCAATGCCACCCTTTCTGTACAAGGGCCATGAACCACAGATCAGGGTTATGGATAATCAATGGGAGATCTGAAACGTACTCTGCCAGTATGCCACTTAGAAATACTTTCTCCTCCAAGTAGTACAGAGCCTACTTTTCAGTGGCCTTAACAAACAGGGATTTATTTTTCTTATATAACAAGATGTCTGGTGAGAAGTTGCTACTGGTCTTGGTTCTGTGTCTCTCCGACTTTCCCTGAGAGCTACAGGAGGCTGTCCCAGCTCCAGTGATCAAGTGCACATGTAAGGAAGGAAGAAGTCAGGGGATGGGAAAGAAGAGCCAAATCTACCTTTGTAAGGAAAATAGAAGCATTTTAAGAAGCCATGTAGCAAATTTCTACTTATTTCTCCTAAGCTAGAATTGGGTCCACAGACACTACAGCTGTAAGGGAGGTAGGGGGAATTTTGGCTTCTTTAACCTTTATAGCAGAGAAATAGCTTTCCAACAGCATGTTAGACTTGAAGCTACATCAAAGGAGGCTAATGTGTTGTAGCTCCCTCATTTTGCACCTCTACCCCAAGCAGGGGAGAAGTGAGTGGAGAGAGGTGAGGGTACGCCCAGAACCTCACTCACCCACCAGGACCCCAGATACATGCATTTGGCCTGTGCTGGCAGCAGGCAGGAGGTGGTGATGGGGAGAGGAAGAGAAGAATCTTTAAGTTGCACATATATTTAGTACAGCTTTAAAATGAACATTATAGAGTCTTAAAGAATAAAAACAAGATCATTCTACTAATTGAAAGAGACAAACAAAGAAATACAGTTGGACAAGAGGTTGTTAAGGGAATCTTCTACCAGCTAGAAAGAAGGCTTTGACTGAATACAGTCAGTAGCAGTTATTAGTAGAATAAAATCATTTTATTCCCATGCAACTAACAAATTCAGAAACCTCACTAAATTAGTTATACTGAAGTTAACTGTTTATTAAGTAAAGGATCCCAGGAGGTAGATTCAGACTGTTTTAGCTAAACTTCTTTTGTCTTATAAAGTTCTGCACACTTGGAAGTCATACCTCATTAAAATATATGCAACTGATTTTTGTGAGATTCTCAGATGGGTTGCTAAATAATCAAACTTTACATGCTTCGTAAAGTTACATATATAGAGAGCTTGGTTCTATTTGGGTATATTATATACTTTATAAGTACTGCAGAAAACATTACTGCCAACTCATCTCCTTCTCCAAACTAACTCTGGGGGAATTGTTCCCACCCCTCCCCCCATTTGATCAGTAAACATATTGTTTGACTATGTAGTAGTCAATCATTTCCATCTGTGACCCTACCACACCTTGGCACATCCTTCCTTAAAGAAGTGGATATGCTCTTTCAAGTCTAAACTCCTACTCAAAAAGAGATTGCTTTCCAACTTTCAGATCTGTTCCAGTTAATTAAGGACAGCTACTGGGCACTGTGTTTGTCACACAGCTCATGGAAACTTTAGACCCTCCTGATATCCAAAAGGAGAAATAAACTGATTTGACCTAGAATCATTGGGATTTCTGATATTCAACTTCACAAATATTTATAGTGTGTCTATATACAGGGACTATGCCATGTGTTCAGGACACACATAAGAGAGGGTGTGCCCTGTCCTTGAGAAACTAAAAATTTATCTCTGACTATGCTAGTAGTAGCATACACTAAAATCTATAACATGTTGTGATAATTACCATGATGAAAATATTTATAAAGGGCTATGGAAACACAATTAATATGTTTAATATAACCTCTGTAAAACATATTATTTATGAAGGAAAAAATCAATGAAATCAGTTGATCAAGGTCTCAAAGTCAGTAAAATTCTTCCATGTGTTGGAGAGAGCAGTGTGTCCTTCTAAGCATGAAAGGAAGAAAGCCATTCCTCACCCACTCAAGAAAGGATTCACAGCCCAGGTGCTGGCTGCCTCTGCAGAGACCTGCAGAGAAACTTTCTTATACTGCATCACGGATAGCAGAAGGAAACAGCTGGAAGCTGAGGGGCAAATATCAGCAGCCCTGGTGTGATTGGAAAGAATTGCCAAGTATAGAAGGTACACTTCATCTCTCCCCAGCAGTGTGTCTTTGCATGGTTATGCGCTAAATCTTAAAACAACAAATAATAAGAGTTATCGTCAGGTGAGTGCCCACATGTCCTTGTGTAAGTCTGGCACTGTACAATGGAATTGGCATACATTTTTTCCAAATTTCATAACAATTCTGTCATTGACAATATGACATCCATTTAACAGATGATAAAACCATAAAATAGAGGAAATTATCCACAAGTGGAGGATTCAGGAGTTGAATTCAGTTTCGTTCGACTTCAGTGCCTGTACTTTTCTCACTGTGCCAGGGAGAAGACAAGGCCACTCCTGATACCTCAATTTCAAGGGCAAGGACTATTTTTTCCAAATCTCCAAAGTATGATGTTGGTATTTTAATGGGGAATGCATCAAATCTGTAGATAGATTGGGAAATACAGACATTTGAAGAATGTTAATTGTTCCTAGCCAGGAGCATGGTGTGATCTTCTGCTTTTTCTTTTCCTAGGGTTGTTTGCTATTGTCTTCTGCTATTTCTTTTCTTAGGGTTTTGTAATTCTCTTTGTAGAGGTCCTTCTTCTTTTTTGTTTGGTACATTCCTAGATATTTCATTTTCTTTGAAGCTACTGTGAAGGGAATTGTGCCTTTGATTAGCTTCTTAACTTGGCTGTTGTTGTCATATACAAAGGCTACTGATTTATGGACATTGATTTTATATCCTGAGACATCATTGTATTTCTTGATCACTTCCAGGAGTCTTGTGATGGAGTCTTTGGAGTTCTCTAAGTATAAGATCATATCATTATCAAAGAGTGAAACAGTTCTTTGTCTTGTATGGAATCAGGAAAAAAACTCATATAGCAAAGGCAATTCTTAGTAATAAAAACAAATCTGGGGGCATTAGATCTTTATCAAATATCTAATCTTTGATAAACCAAACAAAAGCATACACTGGGGGAAAAATTCCTATTCAATAAATGATGCTGGGAGAACTGGGTAACCACATGTAAAAGATTGAAACTGGACCTCTCACCTCTCACACCTCTCACCACTTACAAAAATAGATTCAAGATGGATAAAAGATTAAAATCTAAGGCATGAAATGAAAAAAGTCCTAGAAGAAAGTGTTGGAAAATCCTTTGAAGATGTCGGCCTGGGGAAAGATTTTATGAAGAAGACTCCATTGGCAATCGCAACAACAACAAAAATAAATAAATGGGACTTAATTAAACTGAGAAACTACTGCACAGCTAAGGACACAAATACTAAAGTAAATAACAACCTTCAGAAAAGGAAAATTTATTTGCATGTTATGAAAGTGGCAAAGGCTTGATAACTAGGATCTATAGAGAACTCAAATTAATCAACAAAAAAATAGCTAACCATCCCATCTATCAATAGGCAAGAAACATGAACAGAACTTTCTCTAAGACAGACAGACGAATGGTTAACAAATATATGAAAAAATGCTCATCATCCCTAATCATCAGAGAAATGCAAATCAAAACCACCCTGACATATCACCCAAACCAGTAAGATCAGCCCACATCACAAAGTCCTCAAGCTGCAGATGCTGATGTGGATGTGGAGAGAGGGGGACACCTTTACACTGTTGGTGAGACTGCTAACTAATACAGTCTTTCTGGAAAGTAGCATGGAGAAACCTCAAAGAACTCAAATTAGATTTCCCATTTGACCCAGATATCCCACTACAAGGCATCAACCTAACGGAAAAAAAAAAAAAAACATTTTATCCTAAAGATATTCACACTAGATTGTTTATTGCAGCTCAATTTACAATAACCAAGATGTAAAAGTAACCTAAATGCTCGTCAACTCAGGAACAGATTAACAAGCTGTGGCATATTTATATCATGGAATACCATTCACCCATAAAAGAATGGTGACTTTACATCTTTTGCATTATCCTAGATGGAACTGAAATACATTCTTCTTAGTAAAGCATCACAAGAATGGAAAAATAAGTATCCAATGTACTCAACACTAATACAAAGCCAGTAGACAATTTAATGCATGCCCACGTAGGAGAAAACTCATTTCAATTCAAGTTGGAGGAAGGGTAAACAGGAAGGAGGAGAAGGGGTAGGGTGCTCCCAGTGAATGGGCATGGTGTGGGGTGTTTGGCACACCTTCTGAGAGCAGGACACAATCAGAAGAGGGACTCTACTCAACAAAATCAGATATTTTGAGCTGGTTATTTGTACCCTCCTATTAACCTGAAATTTTAAAAAAATAAATAAAGTGCAAGGAAAGGCATCCTTCTCTGTGTTTCTTTGTAGCTATTCATCAGAAATTTAAACTAAGAGGCCTTTCTTCTCTTGTTGTTTGGATCTGGATGTCCTAGGTCAGGAGTAAAAGCAGTGTTAGAGTTCAAACTCTGTTCTAGATTAGAAAATACTCTACTTTTCATTGCCACCAATTGATTTTCCCCCTCCTAAGTCTGATTTTGATTTTGCTAGTAAACACTGTTTCCATCCCCACCCTCACGAGCAAACACAGCTGGTTTGGGCTGTCAGAAATTCACAAAAAACCTCCTGCACTAATTTAAAGTATATGAAAACAATCAGAATGAAAGGAGGAAAGAATGTTTAAATAGAAAGCATCTTAAAATACAGGTTTGACTTTGCTTGTATGTTTTGGAAGCCAGTAAGAGTTCAAAAAGGATAGGTATTTTTAGTGTGATTCTCATACACTTCTAAATAGAAATGTTCCAAATGAAGGATAAAATCAGCAAAGTGAATATTTGATTCCTGTGTTTTCTGGTATTTTACAACAAAGAAGCATGTCTTCAAGTCATCCCTTGGCTACCAGCTGACCTTAACCAAGTCCCTTTCCCTCTCTGAGTTTTGACTTTAAGATGAAATGCTCATCTAGATGACTGAATTATAGTTCTAACACCCCATCCTCATTTTTTACATTTATAAATCATGGAACCACTCTTTTTAAAAAGTGCGGTGATTCTGTTTTCTTTAAAACCTTGCTTGTTAGGGCTTTTATGTAGCCCTGGGGGTTTTAAACCAATGGGTAAATGGAGCTACAGGCTACATGGGAGGAGAATCAATTTAACTCAATAATTCTGAAGGTAAGGTATTTTTAAAACCTACCTATTAAAATATAATCGACATCCAATAAATTGCACTTGGTTCAAGTATATAATTTTTTTGATTTTGAAAAATACATACATCTGTGAAACATACCCACAAGATAAGTTTTCTCATGCCCCCTGTAATCTCTCTCCCTCATCCTTCAGTACCTCCATCCCAACTGAACTTTCTGTCACTATTGATTAGCTTCTATTTCCTAAGATTTCATGTAAATGGAGTCATACAGCATGCATGCTTTTTTTGCCTACCTTGTTTCACTTAGAAAAATTATTCTAAGTTCTATTGACATTGCTACATCTGTCAATAAATCAACCCTTTTTTATTGCTGAGAAGTATTCCATGCTATGGATAAGCCACCAAGTGTTTGTTCCTCTGCTGATAGACCCTTGTATTGTTTCTGGTCCTTGGAGCTTTTCCACACCTACCTCCAAGGGGTGTTAACCACCTCTGTCAGACTTTTATGGGTTTTCCAGTCATGGTAGAACTGTAATAGTTGTGGCACTGGAGGTGGAATGGTTAGGGTGGGAGAGCCACAGTTACAATATCCCAGTTGTTGCTAACTGTTCTGACCTGTGATTCAATAACCTTTCTTAAATAAATGTATCTCCAGTTGTTGTATGCCTGAAGTCTTGAAATGGATGCTTTTTAGCAACAGTCTTTTCCATCGTTATCACTGCTTCTTCAAGAGGGGACTTACCAATCTACTTACTTTTCTATTCCAGAAATCTTCTGATTTTTATTTTAGTGTAATTTGTCTGACAAAGAGCAAGACAGTCTCTACTTCTCAGAAACATTCCATCTAATGAGGAAAATGGAGCATATGTCCATAATGAAAAACACAAAGGCACTGTGTACATAAGTAACCACTCAGTTCTGCACGTGGCTAGAGGAGGAAACCATGATTCTTTCCAGAAAGAATTGAGAAAAGCATCAAAGGAGGGGCAGAATTTGAGAGCGCCTTAGAGGACTGATAGGGTTTCAATAGGGTTTGAGAGACTGAGGATAGCAGTTGCAGTAGTTAGGCTGACCTGGGATTTCTTTATTATTTCTCTCTTTCTATTTTTAAATTTTAAAAGTAGTACATGAATACATTTTCACTGCAAAAATACTTGAAGAATACAGTTGGTGATGTTAAAGCATCACTATTTCCCTCTCTTTCTCACCTCTCCCCCTTAGCTCCTTCCCATTCCTTTCCCCATCACTATTTCTAGGCCTTTTCCTATGCACTGATATACATATATATGTAACAGTGGAGCTTGGAAAATTTAGAAAGAAGTGAATTCATCTGTACTTAAAGCAATTTAAAAAAAAGATTTTTTTTTTATTGTTGGGGATTCATTGAGGGTATAAGAAACAAAAAAAAAAAAAAAGAATATTTCAAGACCTGGGTTGACACAAAGAATATTTGTAATAATCAATGACTTGTTTCGGGGCATCTGACTAATATTATCAGCAGTAGCAAAGAATTTACTACCCGAGTAAACCTAAACAAGCTACTAAATTAAATAACTAAGGACTTCGGTTTATCAGTCAAGGTAGGCTAGGCTATACTAGGGTGACAAAGAAGCCTCCAGAATGTCTAAGGCTTAATATAGTAAGAGCCGGTTTCTCCCTCATACAAAGTCCAGTAATCTTCCAGACACTTTACCCTAGCAGAGGGGTTCTATCCGTCCAGCTGAGAGAGAGAGGAGATGGGGCAAGACATTCTAAGCTTAGTCCTCATTTCTGCAAATTTCACTGAACAGAATTCAGTAGAAAATAGGTTCAAGGAGGGGCTGGAAAATCAGCCTTCTTGAGTTCCCAAGGAAAGAATAAAATCTGTTAGTGAGTTTTGGTATTGTTTCTGCCACACGTTTCCTTCTCTGGGATGTACAGTCAACTAGATGAGGATTGCAGCCCTTCCAATTCTGCTCTTGTGTGACTATTGCATTCAATGAGAGAATCTGACCTCATTTTGGCATTCAAGAGAATTGAATTTATTTTTAACCATAGCATTGTGTTCAATTGCTCATCTAGTTGTCTTTACATTGTGTGCCATATCAAGTGAAGATACTGAGTCATACTTTTTCTTTCAAAATTCCTTCCAAAATTTCAAAAAGTAGTAGGGAAATATAGAAGCGGAGAAAAACTAACTTCTAAGCAATGGGATATGATTGACAAAGTCAAGGTTTCTGAATTTAATTCCTAACTCTGCTATTAATGATGAATGATGTTGGGTAAATCACTTATCTAAGTCTTTCTGGACCTAAGAAATTCACCATTCAGAAAAGAATCAGGGAGTAGCAATTGTAGAAGAAAAACAGTTCAGTTGGAAGTCTGGAGGGGGGAAGGAGAAATGGAGAATGAGGTATGGTGAGGAGAAGAAAGAATGAGAAGAGGGGTTGGGACATTGTGAATAAGGTTAGAAAGCAATGCTCTTGTTTTTATTTTATTAAGACAAGCGTGAAGAGAAAGATAGGCTTACAGAATAAGAAAGCTTACAGAGCAGAGGAATATGTTTTATATTTTGGAAGAATTTTAGATTTACAGCAAGGTTATAAAGATTGTACATAGGATTCTTATGTACCCCTCACCCAGGTCCCCTGACTGATGACTCCTTACACCACCAGAGTGCATTTGTTTGTCTATGTACATCTGCTCAGTGTCTGACATTAGCATATTGTTCTTAGCCAAACTCCAGACTTTATACTTGATAGTTGTCAATCCAGTTGACTGAACTAGGTGAGTAATAGAAGTTTTTTGTTTGTTGAGACAGTCTCACTTTGTCACCCTTGGCAGAGTGCCATGGCATCATAGCTCACAGCAACCTCAAACTCCTGGGCTCAAGATATTCTCTTACTTCAGTCTCCTAAGTAGCTAAGACTACACCCACCCACCACAATACCTGGCCATTTTTAGAGAAGGGGTCTCCCTCTTGCTCAGGCTGGTCTTGAACTCCTGAGCTCAAGTGATCCACCAGCCTCACCCTCCCAGAGTGCTAAGATTATAGGCATGAGCCACCGTACCCAGCCCAGTAATAGAAGTTTAAACTCTGATCTCTGCCTCCATGTGCCTTCACTTCTTCAGTTAATTTCTGGCTCACTGACTCAGTTTCTAAAAATATGATATAATGCAGAATCATCACAGAGGCTGTCCTGGTCCTCAGGATGACACATATCTGTGTCCCGATGAACAGATGTTCTGGAAATAATTCTTTTATCTGAACCTTCATAGGAAAGCCTTTTGATGATAGCAGGGTGAGGAGATTCACCCAACTATCAGTAAAGAGAGTGCTATTTATTTTATTTCTCTTTAACTTAGTGAAAGACTAGCAGGCAAAAAGCAATTGCCTTTAACAATCCAAAGCATATTGCAGAAGGCCCAGAAAGAGCAGGAATTTTTGCTTTTTCCACATTCTACATAATTAGTAAGGAAGGCATCATAAGAGAAAGCTTAGTATAGCAGCCTCCTCCAGAACACCCCATGAGAACACGAACATCATTCTTGAAGTCTGACCTCTTTGTAGTTGTCTTCAAATGGAAGTCTACAGAAGAGTTTGGAAATGGAGTGTATGCGGTCATCCCAATGACTCTTGGCATTTAATGGGTTAAGGGAAGGGGTGAGAAATGAGAAGCACCCTAAAACGCTCAGGGCAATCCCACCAATGGAAAGTTGTCCTGCCTGGGTATCAAGCAAACATGATGGCTACTGTCAAGAAAACAACTGTATCTTCAGAACATCCATAAGGCAGATGCTAAGAATTCATAAGCAGCTTTCCTAGCATTCAGCCTTTCCCATTTAGGACTAGCTCTGCAGGAGAATACTAATTGTCAGAAATGCAATGCCACTTTTGTGTATACTTCCTTCTGGGGGATGGAGGAAGAAAGAAGACAAATTTCTGGGAACTATAAACCACAGTAACATAAATAAGAATAGTCATAAATACATACACACATTCCATAAATGGTTTTCTTTCTTTTGTGTAAGTGCTTAGCAGAAATAATTATACTCTGGTGCCTGCCAAGCTTCTTAATGCAGTAACAGTTGCAAGTCATTCTCTTAAATTAATAGAATCCTTAGGAGCAAATATCACTAAATATCATGAAAATGCTTCTCATTATTTTACATATTTTCTCTCTGTATCTGTGCATCTCAAAAGGGCCCTAAAAGATTCACCAGGGGCAGGAGGTCAGCACTTCAACATGTGTGCTTTGAAAAATGTTGGAAAATTCATGAATTAATTTGCCAACTAAACTATGTAATAAGATCCTGATTTATTCTTTTAGAGCACAGCTAACAGGCTACATTTTTCTTTTCTTTTTAGGAAAAGGCAAAAAGACCTGCCATGATAACAACAAGACTTTTACCAACATTTAAGACTCAATTGAGGTCAAAATCTCAAACTTTGTTGACTTAAGTTCATGGAATGTGGAGTTATAAAGAGGGGCAGAAATGGTCTTTAAAAATATAATTTAAAAATATATGTGTGTTTCCTCTCTTAAATAGCCTTTGCAATTGAGATCCTGTTTCTAACTCCCAGAAATCTAGCTATTTCTTTTCTATCCATTGTGCCATACAAAGAGTTAGACTAGACCTCGTTTTCTTATAAGAAACTAGGTATCTTAGCCTTTTACCACTCAAAGCTTAGCAGACATCTTTTTGGCTCTGATATTTGTTACCTTTGTAGGGGAGAGGCAGGACCAGTATTTCTATTTCCATGAACACATGCTAACTATGCTCCAGAAAGTAGAGACAATTCAGAACCTTCACAAAATTTCAACAAAAAGAGAAACTCATGCAGTGAAGTACAAATTAGGCTCTGCTGAAATCTTTGCATATACTCAGCATGATTTTATATTTAGTTACTATATCGATAAACATTTCAAACCCAGAGTAAACTGAGTTTTAATTTAGGATACTAAATGCTATGGAAACAGGAGCATCTTTTGGTTTTGCTATGGATGCAGAACCTGTTTCTAGAGTATGTGTATTAACTTCACCAAATGATAGATTTCATGCCTCCATCTGATGAGGAATAAGAACTTCTAACAAGGTCCACTGTATTAACCAAGGATGGATACTCTTCTTCAAATAACATCCTTAAAAGATTCCAATTTCTGTCATGGAAAGTAGTTACCTACGACACTCAAAGAGAAAATCACATGGTCACTGACATTGGGCGAGTCACAAGGAGGTGAAACAGTATTATTTTAATATCTTGGCTGTGTTTATCATTTTCTTTGTACTATGATATTGTTACAATTGGGAATATCTTGGAATTGGAGCTCTTAGTGATGGAAGGAAACTCAGAGACCACTTAGGCCATTGTCTTCACTTTGTAAATATAAAAGTTAAGGTCCAGTAAGTTATAACCAGTGAGATAAGTGTTTTGATCAAGACCATCCAATGTGATAGAATATCCTGACCATAAATTTGCTTCTTTAAAAAAATACATTTTTATTTTTTCTGAGAAAAAAAAAAACTCCAATAGGGAGCAGTGATAGCATTTATTACCACTAAGGAGAAATTCCCTGTTGCTGGATTTGGGAATAGACCCTTAAAATAACTTAGAAGATAAATTTAAATTATTACTTTATTCATATTGTATCTGTTGCAACTGCATTAACTTTGTCTTACATGAGAAACCATAAACATTTTCACATTGTCTTCAGATTATAAGAATCTTTCTTTTATTAGAGATGTATATGTTCCAAAGCTTCATATCTAAGATTCAAGACATAAGAGACCTCTACCTGTCCATTTAAGTTAAAATAAGATCTTCGCAATCTGATCTTTCATAATATTTTTCCTTATCTACCTCATACATAAAGAAATGATGACCAAAAAAAAGTGTTGAAGAGGAGAGAAATTGTCTGATCAGGCATCTAATCTAAGCATTTATAAGGTATTTGTTAAGTATGGACTTATATAAAGTACAATAAATTACAACAAAATATCCCTTCTTGGGTGATTAACACTGCTTACAGATGAAGAGATCATATTTCTGTGGCCTCATTATGTACCAGTAATGACTGGCAGCATAAACAAGTCTATTGCAGAAAGGCGTTCATCTCAGGGAAATCATAACTCTTAACAAGAAGAAAGTTATTATGTTAAGATGAGTTCAGAGGTAAGAACCCTTTCCACTGGTGGCCCAATAAGATTTCATGACTTTTTTGACCTCAGCCATAAATATGATGGCTTCTAGCCATCTCTTCTGTTTTGGTCTAAGTGCACAGGTGGCAAAACGAGAAATAAAACAGTTGGGGCACAAGTTAAGATGCCAGTGGCACAATTTGAGCCACTGTAACCTAGGGAGTAGAGTAATCATAACAGCACCACAGCATCTGTGAACTCAGGCCCATGGTGCTAGTATCTCAGAACGTGGAATTCAAGTTACCTTCCCCCCAAATGTCAAATCTATCTTTCCCTTATGGATTTCCCACTGTAAGAGAGGCTGCCATAGATCCAGCCAATTCTGTAGTGAGGACAGAACCTGGGAGTCACACATTCTGAGGTCAGTGGACCTGGAAAAGTTTCACAATCAATAGTCCTTCCCATGATAGCCATTTTCTCGGTTTACACTAAAGCAGTGAACTCACTGTCTCAACAATTTCTGTTTTATTTTGTTAATCTACCATTAAATGAATAATATCTCTGAAGTTCATGCTCAATAACTAATATGTCTTATGGATTTAAAATGAGTTGGACATAATTCCGGCACTACTAAATTTCCTGTGGGAATGTATCTTTGAAGTGGGTCTCACTATAGGATAGCTTGTGAACTGAACATTGCTTATTAAACTACTATTTATAGAATGATCTTATTTATTTTCTAAGTTTTGTTTTACCTGCCCATGAAAGGACACTTTACTTACTACTATACATTAAAAAGGAAACAATAATTGGTGTAGTCTTTAAAAAGCAGGGGTCCCCATGTTCCAACGGTTTCACGTTGTACCCTAACATAATGCCACAGATCTGAGGGTGCGGGGAGCGGGGGGGATGCTGGGAGAGGATGACTTTAATGCTGCTCCTTTGGGCTGCTTCACAAGGAAATGTTTTGAAATCTGAAATTCTACTTTGCCATTTTCACAGGTTATTTAAAGCATTCCTTCTGCACACTTGAGAATGATAAGGATTTGAGGGTGCCAAGAACTAGCTGAAGCTGACTGGGAGGGGATTCTTGTTTTGGAGTCCTCAGATTCTTTTGAGGAATGCTAAGAAATCATGTGGAATTTAGAGATTTTTCACATTGCCATTTTATTTTCTTAAAGAACATGTTTGATTTCAGTCGATTTTCTCTCATTTTGCAAAATAATGTATAAAAAAGTCCTGCCTTTGAATTCTCTTTCTTTTCCCTCCCCACCACCCCTCGCACTCCTCTCCCTTCACCATCTTATTGGGGCTTGCTTTGACAATACAGAAGAAAGAAAAACCTCAAGCCAATAACTTGAGAGGCTGGCATGTATTATCAAAATCAGGAACTATTTCTACCCGGGTGTATTTCTCCACGTTGTCCCTCTGATGGTTGCTCCTAACATGATCCCTTTAGCTGTGTACTTAAGAATTGTTTTCAGATAGCTCTCCTTCTGTTTACACATTATCCTTTGCTGTCTACCTTCTTTATCTAGCTCATAGCAAATGTTTGCCTACTTGCACGGAATATTTCTCTAAGGAAATATTAGGGATGAGAAAGGAATCCTGATATCTTTTGCCCTGAATACCCAGTGCGTTCTCTCTTTTTTTGATAGATACGACTGCACATACATTTTAATTAATCCCAAACTGCATTCAAAGAGGGGTTTACATGTCACCAATTATTTTAAATGAGGGTTTTTCTCTCCCATTTGAATGTTAAATCATCATCTGTGTTTCAGCATCTATGGGAAATGTAGCTATAATTATTGTAAATAATATATTTCCCTAAGTATGAATTTGAGATGTGGTCAGTTTTGTTGACTGGCTTCTTTGTTTTCTGTTTTGTTTTTTTTTCCCCCTCCAGCAGCTCAAAAACATCAGTTGTCTTACTGTGGGTATCTTCTAATATACAGTCACAAAAAAAAGATTGTGGAAATGACAGTGTTGTGTTTAATATTTTTTTCTCTGTGTTGACTTCCACATCAAAACGGCTAAGTTAGGAAGACAAAGGATGCTCCCCCCAGCTGCAGGCAACACAAAGCTCTTTTGTATTCAGACTCTTCCCTTTTTCTTACATCAACATCAATAGGTATTTTGTGGGAGAGCCTGAAGTGTCAGTCTTTCTGAGGAGCAATCGAGTCCAGTTTATTCTTTGGTCTGTAATTAAAACCTCTTTCGGTGAGAAAAATAAACCAATACCCCAGCAGCCAAAGATAAACCATGGTGCTATTTTTAATCTATAGCAACCCTTTCAAGAGTATGAACCCTGAGAGACTTGCTACAGTTGTGCATTCTTGTGCCAACAGAAAAAGATTCAAGGAAGACAATAGCTGGTAGTCTAACAGTATTAAAATTGGGTGTCTTCTTTTAAACCCTTGTGTTTAAACAAACAGCATTACAAAGGAGCTGGACACAAGTGGAGGACTGGATGAATGTGCTGCACCTCTTAAAATGGATGCAGTCCTTCCTTTCATTCCCCAAGGAAGCACCAGTCCCAATCTCGAATTCTGACTTTGCTATAGACTTGAGAGTATCAGAAGGGGATTTCTAGGCAGGAAGGGGGAGGAGCTTCCCTTTGGTTATTAGCATTTCTCTAAGTCTTCCCCTGAGGTGTCCCCAGAGCCAGCTTCTGCTTTAGCTGCCAGCCAGCTGCCATGTTGTGGGCCTCCTCCCTGAACCTCAGGCTCCTCTTCCTGTCTTTGCCCCCTAGCTTCTTTCTCTTTTAGTTTCTAATACTAGGTAAGGGATTTCTCCATTCACTTCCTCTCTTCCATTACTCAATCATTTATATAATCAAAAAGCACACCAAAAAGATTTCCGAAACCAAAATTCAGGCCATCCTCAAAGATTTGTGCAATCAAACCTATGACATTTTTAATTGGCAATACAGCTAAGTCTTTTCTCCTGAACTCCTGAGTCACTATATGCTGTTGTCCTGGTTATAGGAAAGGCACATACACTGTGTGAGCACTTGTAAAGGATTTCCCAGGAAAAACACCACCCTTACCCCAAGACTTTAATATGTGAATCCTTTCTTCCAGTGCCGTCCAATAGGTAGATAATGCAAGCTACAAATGTGACCCACATATGAAACTGTAAATTTTCTCCAGGCCACATTAAAAAGAGTGGAAAAAAAAAAAAGAAGTGAATTTTAATAATTTACTTTTATTTCATCTAACATATTCCAAATATTATCATTTTAACATGCACTCAATATTAAAAACACTATTAATGACATCTTTTTTCTTTTTTATATAAAAGTTTTGGAATTCAGTGCCTATCATACACTTTGAGCATACCTCACTTCCAGTTAGCTAGATAGCCCCATAAGGCTGGCGGCTACTATCCTGGACAGCAAGTTGCTAGATAGCCACATAAGGCTGGTGGGTACTGTCCTGGACAGCAGGTCGCTAGATAGCCACATCTTACTGGTGGCTACTGTCCCGGACAGCTCAGCTCTACATTTTCCTGATATGCCAGTCTTTCCTTCACAGTGACTGGGAGAATGAATATACAGAAGGACAATGGTCAGGCCATATAGGAAGCAAACTCTGATCCACATAAGCAGCTCAGCAAGCTAATTCAAAACTTCCGAAGCAACTTTTCCAGAATGATCAGGGCACGGTCAATAACCACCAGCTTCTCTATCCCTCCCCATCCCATCCTTCCATCTCAAGACCAACCTGAGAAAGTCCATATGCCCCGGATCCTATGAGACACTCTCCTGTCAGCAGCCTCCCGCCACTCCCATCAGAGTGTACCTGGAGCCTTCTCCTTTGTTTACTATAAAGCTTTCTCACCCTCTGCTTGTCTTTCAGTCTTTATCAAACACAAGAGATGAGAGCTGACTACATGCTATAGCCCTGCTCTAAATAAACAGTTGCTACCATGTGGGTGTTCTTAGGCCATGTCTATAGGAATAGAGCTTCACTTTCAATGATGTGAAAATTCTCCCTTAAATTTGAAAACCCACTTATGCAAGCTCCTTATGTGAGCAGAGGAGAGGAAGGCTAGTGCAGGGAGGGTGCTCTTTACCAAGGTGAGATGAGGATAGAGCAGCTACTCTCTCCTGGAAACATACTTATTGAAGCTTTCCCAATAAACCACTTTCAGGTAGTGGCAGACAAATATTCACCAAGATTAAAGCAGAATGTGGCTTCCTGCTGGTCAGGACCCAAGAAAATGGCCCTTCCTCATCTGTGCTGAGAGGACAACTGTCTTTCAGCACAGACAGGAAGGCTTGATATTCCTGGGTTTTTCACAGTCTACTTCCCATCCTGTCACCTGGGCCTAAAGAGACAGTTGAAAGTTTTCTGAAGAGTCCTGGCTGGTGGCTGAGGATTTTAGGAGGAGCAGACAAGATGTCTGCCCAACATGTGGGATTAGCACTTCACATTTTGCTAAAACCAAAGTGGGGAGAAAGCCCAAAGGAAAAGCCACTTCTGTGGCTGCAAAAACAGTGGAGAAATATGGACACATGTTACCCAAAAAATCTAGAGAATGTTTGCAAGCCCAGCAGTGTAAATGTTATTTTTAAGGCTCTAATTAAAGAAACATTTAATCAAGGCAAATAGGAAAGAAAAACATTTTTTAGAGTTAAGTAAAAGCATGTCTATTTATTATTAAATTTGAGGAGATTTTTCCCAAATAGTGAGTCTCTGCTTTGAATTTTGACCCATTAAAACTGAGTCAGACAATGAAGTGGCCAAAAACTCAGAACCCCCTTGCCATGAAATGGAAAGACTTCATCTTAGAAAAAAATAAAGGGAACTCCATTTTCATAGCTAGCCTAAGGTAGCCGCGAGGCTTTATAGAGAAAGCACATGTAATTATTTGCCAGACATTTCCGATCTGCGAGCCCAGGTCTATCTATCACGCTATTTACCACATTACAGTCACACCTTGACATAAGGAGCCTTGGGAATTTGACAGACCTAAATCCCTTCCTGCAGTTCACAACTTCCCACCTCCACAGTAACTAGTTATCTGGTATTCTCCTGTGCAATCCATTTAAAAATGTGAGATGAAATGCACTATTTGTCAGACTCTATTAAAAAAAAAAAATTCCTTTCACTGGAGCCCTGCTTTGAGATATTATTACATGGTGAGGATGTGCCATTCTGCCCTCTAAAAGATTTACAATGCAAATATCACCCAAAGAAGAAAATTACATCACCTCACTATGAAGATGAGCTTTACTTCATCAATCGCTAATTGAGAAACTTAGCCAAATATTAATATAAATGTCGTATCTCTGTCAGACAGGACACAGAGCAGCAGTTTTGATTTGGTCATAACTTCCATCGCCCGGGAGCCTTGATGTCTGCTATCTTAGCCGTGCAGCAAGGGTCTTATCTAGGATGTGAATTTCATTGGAAAGCTGGCTGTCTTGAAAAGAAGTGAAGGGATGAGAAAGAAAAACTAGACTCAGAGGACTAACCACATTTTCATTTGTGAACAGTTCAGATTAACTCATAAACAACAGAAGCATTTTCATGGTCAGGCAATGGCACTCTGTCTGCTGTCGACATTTCTCATCCTTGGGAGGAAGCCTGCCCGGGCAGGGTGACCGCTTGCCTTAGCAGCATGGTTACCCAAGCTGGTTCAAGGACACGGTGCTTGTTCAAGGACAGCTACGCACAGAGCTAGATAGTAGAGAGCCATTGAAGAAATTCATTAATAATAATTCTCTCCTTTCTCTGTTTTAGACTTTTGGTATTTGTCCATATTCATTGAAATAGAAGCACTTTCACAAAGTGGTAAAGAGAATAAAAGGAGTCTCTCCCTGATGCCACAGAGATACATGATAGAAAAGACATCAACTGCCTTTTCCTGTATGCACCTGTAATCAGGAGGCACAGGTAACCTTCCACACACTCTCCTCCTCTCTGACCACGATTATCCTGTGCAGGTGGATAGTCTCTCCAGAACCACAACGTGTGTGACTTGATATTATGTAAGATTAAATAATTTCACATTACATATTATAGGTTTATAATTTGATAATATATAGTCTGTATATATACACACTTATGGATTATGTTTCTGATATTTTATCCAAAGTCATTTTTATCAACTCAAATAATTCTTAACAAATTTTTATCTATTTGTAATAAATACTATGACTATTCCATCTGACAGCAAGGGTGTTATCTAGGATATGTCTTATCTAGGCACAGAGTGGTTATGAAACTTGCCCAAGATTTCTCTGCCAGTAAGTGTCCAAGCCAAGTTTCAAATCCAGTAGTTTGGCCTCAGACACTGGGCTTTCTAGCCACCCACAGACAGTACTGCCAATAGGAATATTGGCAATATCAGCCCCCAAGCCTATGTTTTTCTTATTTCTTTGTTCCCAGCACCTAGCAGGCCTACAATGTACCATGACTGAATAAACATCCATGAATTGGGGATGACGTGAGATAGGGTCTGTCTGCAGTCCTCATCGTGCAGGGTGCAGGTACTTGGCTGATGTGACCCCTTGAGCTTAGTAAGTGCAGCATCCTCCAGCAGCCTGACTCACATCATCTCTGTTATCACGACCTGGGAATCCTCCTTCTTGCCAGTCCAGTCCTTCCTGGGATTAGCAGTAAAGCAGAGGTGATAGCAGCACTGTGATCATATCTCTGCCTTCTAATCTTCTTCTCACTCTGATACCAACTTATCTCTCCCTATACCATTTTACATTTGTAAATGTGAAACCTCTATGCATTAAACAGTGGGGGGAAAAAAAACCCATGATCAGCTCTCTATACCAAATTATATAGCAAAGGGGCTAATTTAGGAAAATCTTCCTTGTATAGGTCAGTTTAACTTCTACTCAGTCAGGATCCTTGGGAAGGTCAGTGGCTAAAGAAATCATCATGATCTTGGCACAATCATACTCCCAGACTTAATCTCCACTGAGTGGAATAAGTCAATTCCTTTTGCCTCATAACATTCTAATCTCATGTAGGGAACTAAAATACTCTTAATCTTTCAAGAGTACCTTTGGTATTCTTATTTTGGAAACCAACTGATGCAAAAGGTATAGGCACATACCTTCTATATGTACCTAATTATGACTGGGTGCTGAAAGCTTCAATATTGGGGAAGCCAATCAACTTTCTGGGGTGAGTATTCAGATTGCCTAGAAGTCAAGCCCTTTTTCCTAATCAGAAGACCAGTATGGAATGAAGAGGAGGGTATTAACTGAGCCTTGGGCTCCATCAGAGATCAATAAATGAATCTTTTTTTTTTTTGTAAAGACAGAGTCTCACTTTATCGCCCTTGGTAGAGTGTTGTGGCATCACACAGCTCACAGCAACCTCCAGCTCCTGGGCTTAGGCGATTCTCTTGCCTTAGCCTCCCCAGTAGCTGGGACTACAGGAGCCTGCCACAACACCCAGCTATTTTTTGGTTGCAGTTTGGCTGGAGCGGGGTTTGAACCTGCCACCCTCAGTATATGGGGCCGGTGCCCTACTCGTCGAGCCACAGGTGCCACCCAATAAATGAATCTTGAGCATGCCAGGATAGTTGCTGGTGAGAATACACAATGATTAAGTCTTCTGCCTCTGTTGGAAATAATAATCCATCAGAGAAGATGGACTCTCTTTCTCAATGTGTTACTTAATATCATAGAGCCTATGCAATATGTTATATGAATAAACACAGCAGGAGGGTGTCTAAATAATTTTCAGGGTCCAGTGCAAAACAAAAATGCAAGGACCCTTGCTCGTAAATTATTAAGAATTTCAAAATGTGTTAAACCAACTGCATGGCCCTTGGGTTGCATCCCCATGAAGCCAGACCTGCACATACGGAAAAGGTAATAATATCAGGCTGGGGGTCACTTTCTTTTCTTTAAAAGTAAATGACAGAAATGTGATTCTTCTAGCACACCTAGGAATTTGGCACATGAAGAAGAAAGGGATAACACTCTGGGCAGGAAAGGAGAGTTCACAAAATGAGAAAACAAAGTGTGTGAGTAAGAGTAAGCTGTGGGTCTGTTTGGGGCCGACAGACTGTGTGGCCAGTGTGTAGAGCCCTGGACTGAGGGATCCCAGGAGACACACCTACAGGGGTCAGGCAAGGCCAGAGTGTCGGGGGCCCAGTGAAATGAAACCACAAAAGAAGAAGAGCAACCAGAGTTTGATTATCGTTTCACTACTTACTGCCTGTGAGCACCTGCGTAAGTGGCAACGTCCTTATACTTCAGCTTTGTCAGCTGGCGATTGGAGAGTTCTACTTACCTCAGCCATTACTTAGCGTGAGACCTTGAATGAGTTACCTTCTCTAAGCCTCACCTTCTCCATATGCAAAAGGAGGGAGTAGGGCCAGATGAGTGGTTTTCAAGGGGCTTCTGAGGAGGAAGCTCCTCAAGGGATCTGAAAGAGACGGGAGAAAACAGGGGAAAGCCTGAGACTTCAGCCCTTCTTGCCACCACACATTTAAACTAGAGAAACTTCATTTTTAGCTATGTTATATATGTGTGGTTAAATATGTATGTTTACACATAGGCACGTATCCATATGCCTCAGTGTATCTGGTATGCGTCATGTGTACCATATGTCATATGTTTATACATGTGTACATATGAGGCACTATATATGGTGCTGTAATATATAGTGTATTATAACATAGAATTATTATGTATTATTTATTCAGAAAAGTATCTCAGTTTTCACATCTATAAAAATGGGAATATAATATTCTGTAATCTGTAAGTTAGTGCGAAGATCAAAAGTCTAAAATATAGGTAGCATACTTTATTTAAAAGTGCCAGGCATAGAATAAACATTACAAAGTCTTAGCATATACTTTTTTTTTGAGACTGGGTCTCACTCAGAAACCAGAGTACCATGGTTTCATAGCTTACAGCAACCTCAAACTCTTGAGCTTAAGTGATCCTCTTGCCTTAGCTTCCCAAGTAGCTGGGACTACAGGAGCCTGCCATAATCTATAATGCTCAGCTAGTTTTTCTAATTCCTTTTAGTAGAGACCAGGGTCCCACCCTTGCTCAGGCTGGTACCCGAACTTCTGAGCGCAGGCAATTCCCTCACTCCCCCCACCTCTGACTAGTGGGTGTTAGGATTACAGAGTGAGCTGCCCAAACTGCTAGAATTACAGGCACCACACCCAGCCTATTTATTCTTCTTTATGAGCCAGAAACTAAACTCAAAAAGTCAGGAATATGTGTTTCTTTTGTTCCCTACCATTTTCCTATACCAGTGCTGGAACTAAGTGGACAGTGTATTTGCTGAGTATATGAATGGACAGGGTTTCCTGTGTGCTGATTTCTAGGTTAATGTTGGATTAAACACACACACACACACAGAGGTTGGCCCTTGTGGGCGTTAAGCATATAAACACACAAATAAGGATCAATTGGGATTTGTGCTAAGTGTTTCATTAGGATTACAGATACGATTTCATTTGAACAAATAGTTTCCACCCTACTAACAGTTTAAAACTTCTGGGAGTAAATGGTCCTAAGTGTCCCTCAAAGTTGTAAATTGCTAGATTTATTTTTAATGTGTGAGGAGCCAGGCAGACTGTGGAAAGGAGAGAGTTCTCATCAGACAGCAGAGACTGAGCTGGCTAAGACTTTGGGCCATGCTCCAAAGACAGAAAGTCAGAATGCTTCTGTTCTATGGAAATGACTTTTCCCTAATATCTCTCTATATTCCTTCTATGTTCACCCTAGGAAGTGAAGAAGGAAGAAGGGATGGGCCCTGTGCCTGAGGAACTTGCCATGGATTGGAAAAGACAGAATTAAAACCCACTGATGAAATAGCAGCAGGGTCATTCCTCCACCTGTGGCTGCCATTAGCAAAGATACTCCCCAGGGAACAGTGAGACTGGATTGGATTAGACTAGCTCTGTGAAGTTAAAGAAACATGGTTTAAAGTAGAGAAGGAGGGGATTCCGAGGAAGCTGAAAATCAGCAAGAAGCAATTGGTTAAGTGGCAAGACTCTTTTGCTTGAGGCTGCGGACAGGAACAGGTGTTAGGGTGAGTCAGGTGGGTTAGGAGAGATCACAGCAGAAAGCCAGCACTGGGAGGAGGGCAACTGAACAAGTGAGTAAGTGTGCCCCAGACGCTTCCTGTTACTCACACGGCTGAGCATTTTCACAGCAACAGCACTTCTTTGAACCCACAAGGCCTAACCGTATAACTAAATCCATTTGTCAATATCTATGCCCCAGTAATCATTTAAACCTACAAGGGCAAGGAGAAGTAACACCAAGACTCTCTGGGCAGTCATAATTCACCCGCACTGCTCATACATGTTCATTTGGTTTCTAAGTGGATTGCTTATTTTATGGCATGTGCAGTATGTAAGAGGTTTTCTTAAAATTAGTTTAAATTGTCCTTAATCAGAAATATGTCGTGCAACAGTCTTTTTCTCCAAATGAGTATTTCACTCAGCGGCACACAGCCTGTGTCATTAAGCCCCAAATTAAAGAACATAAAACAATTAACATTTTTCAGTTCTACTGGTTCTGTTTTGCTGTGCCTACATTTGGGGGAGGGGGAATACTTTAGCTTCTCGGGGAATCATTTGAGTAATGTTATCATTCTAACAATTTGGAATTCTTATCTTTTTTAAGCCATGTAATTGTGTACTAAACAAGGTGGGAGAAAATGCCTTTTCACTCACATTTTTTCCCAATACAGAAGCTGTGATGAAAATGAGATAGTAGAGATTTATGTCTGCTGGGTTGACAGTCATTTTATATTTACTTGGGCTATGAGATTGAAATCAAATCGGAGGCTCCCTATCCGGGAATGTGAAATTTGTTATCTAAATAACTATATGGGAGCAAATCAGATACGGATAAGATGTTTCCATTATCATTGTGTGCATTAGCTCTGATTCGTGCGGGCCTAGCTTTATCTACACTAGCTGAATCAAAGGCGGCTTTTTTTGGGGGGGGGTGTATTTACAATGGTTGGACAGGAAATTTTGCTCTGGTTAATTTTGCAACTAGTAAAAAAGGAAATTTTTAATAAAAGGAATTAATGGAATTCATTGTTTCTTGGTTAACAGAAAACCATTGCTATTATTATAGCAGGAATGGTATGGTAGAGGAAAAGTACAAAGTAGTAGCAGAAGCTTATAACGTTCATATTTACAAGCCTCAAAGTCCAAATTGCAAAATTGGGGACTATTTATATTTCCATTCATCTTTGTTGGGGCTGTTGTCAACTTATTACTAATAACCTTAGCTTTGGGTTAGCAGGTTAGAAAAAAATGCAATCTGATGCAAACATGTTTTTGTCATCTGACTTCATAAACTCTATTTGATGCTAACTTTGCAAACAGAAATATGTGTATCTGCCAATAATTACCGTATCTGCTGGATTCTTGCTTGCAAGCCTACAACTGATTTTGCTATTTTAAACAAAGAAAAGGAATTTTTCTGGAAGGAGCATGGCAAACACAGGATCTTTTGACTGGAACAGTCTGGCAAAGACATCCCTGTCACCATTACAGACACCACTGGTGCTGGAACTCTCACAGTTACCATAAATAAATCCTGCCCTTTATTTTGTAAAGGAACTCAAAATCCTAGGTAGGACTGTCCAGCTGGCAGAGAACAGGTCTTGTGACTGCTTGTGCCCTGCTATAAAGCCATGGGGGAGAAAGAGAATCTTCCCTGTTTAGATTCCATACTGGAAGGAAAGATGCTATGTTCTGACAATTCTGTGTCGGTGGGTATCATCTCTGAGGAGAAAAGGGATTGTATACTGGACTCTCCCAAAACGACAAGGGTGTACTATTACCTGTTTATCTTTCTTTGACTTTATTTTCAAAGAACAGAGTATTAACATATTGACACTTTTTATTACAAAAAAACATAAAATTGATCATGTCTTTGTTGAGAAATGTTATGAACATTGTCATGTTTTACAGTAAATCTTTCGGCACTCATTTTATATGAAATGGGAAGATAAAGTCAGTTTTCATCTTTAACTAGAATGCCAGTATTATTCCTCAGATCTGTAAGCACTTCAGATGTGTAACTCCCCCTTTTAATTCCAAGCTCAGTGAATACTACACTCATTTCACAATGGTGTGAGATGGGTATACATATGTACATGGGGGAAACAACCTCAAAGAGTCTCTTAATCAAGCTGCTTGAGTCTCAGTACTGTTGACATGTGGAGCTGGATAATTCTTCACTGTGGGAGGCTGTTCTGTGCCCCATAGGATGTTTTGCAGAGTCTCTGGACTCTACCCACCTACAGCACCACCGGTGCCAGTCATAATCCTGAAAGGCACAATCCTGAATGCCGTATTCCCAAATGCTGAAATCCTGAAAGATCCAAATCCCTATGTCCAACTGAATCCTCAAACTACAATGTCAGATTTGGATTAAGGTATAGTTAAAGTTAATAAAAGTGAATTACAAGGTATTACCAATAAAGTTGGTTTTGTCCATTTAACCCAATGCATTTGGCAAAAAATTCACATGAATGAGTTAGGCCACGTAATGTGACAATGATGAAAAATACGTCATTTGCCTGCATCAGCAGTCCTGACAGCTGATAACATTCTAGGAGCTTTTAATGAATTAAAGCACATTTGCCTGAAAAAGCCAGAAAAGTTACTGACTGGTTCAAAAATAATTATATGCATGGCAGAACTGGAAGATACTTATGTAATAGTGTTACAGTCTGATCATCAGTATTGTTTTCGCCAAATTTGTGGTCTGTATGTGAGCTAAAATTCAAGGTCTGAATTTCCTTGAGCCCCAAAGAATACAGAATATAGCAAAGATGATGGGAAAATGTAATGGACAGTGTTCACATTGATATATATCAGAATCATAGAAGAATTTCAAAAGGAAAAGTGCCACAGAGAAAATGAATACAAAGGTATTCTCCAAGGACAGCCATATCCTAAAAGAAAAGAAGCAACCATTTCTCATGATGTAAGCCTTCAAACTATAGCTAATGATGGTGAAAGTCGGTCAGCTCTTATGGACTACCTCTGTGCAACAGCTCATCATCTATTCCTGTAAGACACTGTTCATACTTTTTAGTGGTTTTTTTTCTTTTTTAGTTTTAGTTTAGTTTAGTTTTAAATTGTCAGCATTTTTTTAAACAATCCTATATGCTTCGTATTTCATTTTTGCATCATTTCCAATACCAGAGGTATAAAGACTTTGAGAGAGTTCTAATTCATTTTATGCATCTTTTGCAAATTTGACTTCACAAAGTTACACTTCCTCAAAACTGACTTTGTGTCTAAGTGTTGTGCATGTACTTATAAATGTTGAAACTCTCAAGAAATTAAGCGATGTTCCATCTGAACATCTGTATTTGTGAAAGATAAAACTTCTCAAGATCTCAATTCTTTAGGTGACTGCATACGCAGTGGTGACTTGGTTTTTACAGATTTCCTCAAAAGGCCTAGGTTGTCTGTGATGGTATTTCAGATGACCTCAGTTATATAAGGTATTTCCTCATAAATATGGTTTGCCCAGAATTGTTATATACGTGAGCCTACTGTCAGTGTACCTGAGGGTTTATGCTTGCAAAAACATGTATGTTATTGTCTACTTTACTGTGTAAAGTAACCAATGAAATATTGTGCCATGTTGGTATGTTTCTCAAATAAATCCTCTTCAAAATATAATTTTTTAATTTTTTCCCCCAGAATTGCATTTTCAGTATTTCAATCTTTTAGGATTGTAAATTGGAGGATGTTAGTCTTTAGTCGTTGTGATGTTTCAGGATTTCAACATTTGAGAGTGTGTTGTTTAGGATTGCGTCTTTTGGGATTATGGGCTAAACCCTAGCACCAACTGCCTAGATCCTGCCTATAGTACTAGAGTCCAGAGTTGTGAAAACCAAAAATATCTCCAGACACAGCCAAATGTCCTCTGGGATGGGGGCACAAAATCCATCCCCTCACCATTGAGAACCTGAAGGTGACGTGAACCAAGTTATTCAGCAAATGTCAAAATAAAAACTAAGACTTCCACCACCTATTCCTGTTCTATGCTCTTCTCCTTGGAGAACGTGGACTCAGAGAATAAGATTACCTAATTACTAAAAGCACTTTAATTCAAAGATATAATTCAAAATATGCACTTTACAATAAAATTGAATCATCCAGCATTAAATAGACACCCAACACATAAAAAGGATTACATGAGGAGCTCTGAGAGGAGCCATAGTAATGCGCTAATTTCACATTCCTATGACTCAAATTTCTCCTAATGTCTGCAACGGGGCTACCCGCCCTAAATTCTGGGACCAAGCTTATTCCCAATAGGAGAAATTTAAACAATTGTATGTCAGGAAAGCACAATCCTGAGATTAATTTTAGCCTTTGCTAATGTTGTACTCTAGTTCGGGGCAAACTTTTTTTTTAAGGAGCCAGATAACGAATGTATGGGGCACTGTGGGACATAATGGGCTCCATCAAAACTACTTCACTCTGCATTTGACACTGGAAAGCCCCCACGATAGATAAAGTGTAAATGATTGGATGTAGCTCTGTTCTAGCAGAACTATATTTACAAAAACAGGTTGGATTTGGTCTATAGGCAATACTTCACTTTAGTTCAATGACCTATGTTCTTTATTTCTTTACCAAACCCTTCTTCTACCCATCCCAGCATCCAAACTGCAGTCCACAAACTCATAGGTACAGGAAGGTACAACTTTATTTAACTTGAATTAATTTCTGCATTCTAGTGAGTGGTAAAAACTAGATCAGCTAATTTGGATTTATCTTAGCACATTCACAATTCAATTCAGGATTATCAATTAAAAATTGATTTTAGGGTTTTGTTCACTGACTCAGAATATTCCCTTCCTTTCCCAGCTGTCTGTGTTTAGAAGGCTCTGTTAGTGCCGTGAATTGGTGGGAAGAAGTAACTGGTCCTCTGCTTTCATTTGTCCATTGGCCTCAATATTCTTCTGGTTTCTGCTTGTTGATTTATGATGTATTCCCCATTTAATATAGGTTTTATTATATTATAGTATTTTACTATTTAGGTAGTGTAAGGCCAGCACATCCCAGGATGACTGCCATTGTTAAGGTAATTGGTGATACTCAGTTATCCCAAGAGGAGGGACACATCATCCCCAGGAGTGGGGGCCTGGGAAAGGATCAAGCTTGGGCAGGAGGCAGAGAGAAAGGGGGAGGTTATGGGTGGGAGTCTTTACTGTGGTTTCTATGGGAAGAAAACGGCAAGTTAGATTAAGCAGGACTAAGATCTGATATTTTGAGTTATTTCAGAGAACTCTGGGGTGTAGGGGTTGTCCCTGTTTATTTGGTACCCGGCTGTGGGACATTTAGGGCCAGGTGGATAGTGGTCCAAAGTGCAAGAGCCCTATAGAGGAGGTAGTTGGGGAAATGGGCTCTGGATTGCGTGGCTTACATTTGAAAAGCCAGCTAGTGGAGTTGGGGAAGTTTTCACTGCCTTTAGGAACTGGCCAGCCTGGTTGCAGTAGTCCCTCCAGGCTCATCTAGACCCACGATATCAAGGCATCAGAATACGGAAAATAAAGGAGAAGACATGGTTATCACACTCCCCTCTTCGGACTGCAAGGCCTTGTAAATCCCTGTTCTTTAGGGATTTCTATACTGTTTTCAGACCCATGGTGAAGCTTCTAAACATTCTCAGACCATGCCTAGGACACAGGAACTTCATAAGGTTACTTTATACCAAGTAAACATCTTTTCAGTCATCTCAACTCCTCTGTATGACTCAGATGAAAAAGCCAAGGCTGGGACCTCTTCAAAGTCCTAGTAGAAAACAAAGCACAGGTCGTTCACACATGGAATCCTAGCACACTGGGAGGCTGAATTCAGGAGTCTGAAACCAGCCTGAGCAAGAGTGAGACTCCATCTTCTCTAAAAATAGAAAGATTAGCTGGACATGGTGGTGGGTGTCTATAGTCCCAGCTACCTAGGAGGCGGAGTCAAGAGAATGGCTTGAGCCCAGGAGTTTGAGGTTGCTGTAAGCAAAGCTGTTTCCAGGCACTCTAGCCTGGGTAACAGAGGGAGGCTCTATCTCCAAACAAATAAAAAGAAAGCAAAGTACAGACTGACCCTGCCGTTAGGCCTCCCCAACTGATCTGGGATTAAAGTCTCAGCTCCCAGTCTTAGCGAGGGGGTACAGGCAGAGGACCCCTTTCATGGCATCTCACATGTTTAAAATTGGGCTTATCTCTGACTTAACTCTCTCATCTAGCCTAGAGAAATTTCACTTTGCTGTGGTGGTGAGCTGGAGAGGGACATATAGCTCTTGCCAACGTTGCACTTTTTCCCATCCATTGCTTAGTACCTAAACTTCATGTCCTGTGTCCCTCGGGCTGTGCAGTTTGAAACTCAAAACCAGGCTTTTGAGACTCATAACTCTTTTTCTCACACACCATTTCCTCTGCCACAATCTTCAAAAGTTTATTTTGACACTCAAAAGCTGAGCTTTGACTTTTTTATTTTTTGGCATTTTCTTTTGCAATATCTAAGAGGAATAGATCTGGGAAGGACAAACACATTGGTTAATGTATCACCACACTAGTTCTATCCACTATGTACACACACCTGCCTAACTTCTGCCTGGAAGGCTTTGCCAGAGCCCTGGTGCTTCTCCTGATTCCTCATCCTGCTCCAGATCATTCCATCCTTAGACCATCCCCTTTATCAGTGGAACTCTGTGCCCAGGGCTGAATGATGTCCCAACATAGAGACATGAAGGAGGAGTTTCAACCTTTGAGGAAATTGGGAATTGCAAATTCTGAAATTTTCACCCCTTGCAATTTCTGTCTCTGTCTGTCGCTCTCTCTCTCACACAGATACTAGAACATACAGATGAAGAAGGAAAAAGTTTAATACATCAGTTCTCTACCTTGTACACATGGAAGGGCTTCTAAAGTAAAAATCTGAGGATAGCTGAGAAACTCAAACCAACCAAGCTTAGTGTCCTCGTGTGCAGCTTAATGTGGATTAACTATAGACACTCATCTCTGCACGCAGACAGGGAATTGCCTGTCTTTTCAAGCATTTGTCCTTCCTTTATCTACTTGCTCAAAAAATACTTACTGAGCATTTGCTATGTGCCAAGAACTAAGCTAGTTGCGGGAGACACATTAGTGAACAAAAGGAACAAAATCTATTTCCCCTTACAGAATATACATCTATGGCAAAAAGTACCTGCATAATTGCGAATATGTATATAGTGCCAGACATTCATCATATCAATCACTAAGGAGATAGTTCCTATATTACCATCCCTATATTATAGAGAATGTTTAGAAATTTACCCAAGATTTTAGAAGTAGTAGAAAGAAGAATCAGAACTTGGGTCAAGGCAGACTGGCTCTAGAGTCCGTCTCTCAGACACTAAGATCTACTGCCTCCAGTTTAGAAGTAAACTAGAGGATAGGAAAAGGCAATGATTTCTATGGGAAAATAATAAGTAGAAAAGAAGGGTGGTGCATGCTAGGGGGCATTGCAGTCTTAGAGTAATCAGGCTTAGTCAAAGACTATGGTATGACTACTCAAGGTATGTCACTTTGAGTAGTCTTAAAGGAGGTGAGAAAGCTAGGAAGATGAATATCTGCAGGAAAGGTGTTCAATCAGACACGACAGCAATTGCAAAGTCCCCCAGGTAGGACCATGCTTGGCATTCACAGAAGTGCTGCTCTACCAAAGTAGCATAGGTCTGCTTATCACGAAACACCCATCCGCCAGTTCTGCTATTCCTTTGGGAAAATGCAGAGCATTCAGTATGATCTGTCATGTCTCCTTCCTAATCATTCTGAAGCAGCATTTCTGTAACTTCCCCTTCCACAGTGGAAAAGGAAAGATGTAGATGGAGGAGACTAAGAGTTAAAAAGCGAGAATGCGAATAACAGATTCGTTACTATCATTCCATTTTGCCGCTGATATACTACAACAAGTTGGTATAAAAACATTCAGCAAATGAATAGAAAAACAAGCCCAGATTTTAATACATGTCTCTCTTAAAATGAGAATTTTTCTCATTAATTATTCTTAAAAATATCTAAACATCATGGGTTGATATGGCATAAAAACTTTTCTTAGTAATACAGGCAACTGGCCAGAGGTAAACACGAAGAAAGGGAAAGAATTTGCAGAGCTGGTCTTGGCTAAAATTAATTCAGTCTTTGTCGTTGCATTTACGTTACCCTAGATTTCTCCAGACTCTTCACCAACCAGTTGATATTGTTCCTGATTCACAGGAATTAGAGATTAAACAGCTTGCAACAGAGGCTGCCCAGCCTGATCCTGGCAGAACTGATGTGAGACTCATGAATGCCTGGCTGTTTTGCTCTGCTCTGTAACAGATGGCGTGTTTCGGGACAAAGTTCTGTATTTTCTTTCAAGTTTTCCTTGGGTTGTATAAGGAATGAGGGTCCTAGCAGCTTAGTGTTTGCCCTCCTCAATCCTAGAAGACATTTATCAAGGTCTAATGAGAAGCGATCTTAGACTCCAAATCAAGATAGCAGGAAACAGAGTCCACCTTTTTCACTAACTAGGGATGCAATTTATAAAAACAGGCTTTTATCCTCTTCAAACCTCATATCCTCATTTAAAAAATGAAGACAAAAATTGCTGTTTCTACAGTTTTCACAGCGTGTTGTTAGGAAAAAGTGAGAGTAGGTTGAAGTGCAGTAAAATTAGTCTTTAGAAATGAAAGAATTTGCTATTATATCATCTTATTTTTCCTACTTTTGATTCAGGAATAAATCTTAAGGTTTTCTACATTTATTCGATTATTTAACTTCTTCAACTTCCCTTAATCTCTTCAGACTTAAGCTATTCTCCTTCAGAACTGACTCACTCACAAGTTCTTTCTTCATTCTACAGTTCTGTTGAATCTTTTCCTCCACTGTGTCCTCACGTCTGCAGCTGACATGCACAGACTGTTATGCGACATTGGCTGGTGTTCACGTCAATACAGTGCAAGGGCCCAGCAGTCAATTAGATTTCATCCAAGTCTCAGATTGTACTTGTTTGACCACCCTGCTCCCATCTGCCTGGACCAAAGAGACACCATACACATGGCTGGTTCTCCTGAACAGAAGGGATGCTCATGCATTTGGGTGGCAGAACAGAATCCCTGCTGTGTAAGGTCACAAAGGTGAGGGGAGCCTAAAACAGAAGCCATAACTGAGGAGACACAAGAAAATGCAGTTGGGAATTAGTTGGAAAGTCACTCACAACTCTTTAAGGAGACTGATGGGTTCTCTTTTCCCTTTTTATGTTTTACCCATTTTTACGGTGATATTTAATGCCCTTTCTTAGAAATCCAACCTAGCTTTCAAACAATCATGTGAATATTGAGTCAGGAGAAACATTTCTCCTCTGGTATCGCTGGATGCTAAGCTGATAGGGATTCCTTTTTCTGCTTTGCCATTCATTTTCTTCTGTCTTCCTGTCTTTATTCTGGCTAGTTTATGCCCTCCAATCCCACATTCTTTTTGCTTTTTGAACTCTTTTTTTCAGCCAGACATACTTGGTTTGTCTAGTCTCTTACTCACTGAGACCTCATGAGAGGATCTCGTGATCCTCTTGAAGTCAGGTGTTATATTATTTATACAAATATTTCCACTTCCAGTTCTACATACTAATGTGAATCCTCAGTAATTTGTGAATAAATTTCTCAGTCTTCACTTGATCTTGTATGGACCTACATTAGTCTCACTAAATTAACACTGGATACCAACAAAACAGTTGGAACGTTTTTACTACTTCTATTTCTGAATGTCAGTGCAATGATTTCAAGCACCCACCTATGGAGGTCCTTATCTAGAGGAAAAAAAATTGAAAAGCAATATTCCAGTAAGAAGTTATGGCCATGTCTAGTTACAGACCCTGATCTTCAGAAGCATTTGCTGAGATGAACTGTGTGGGGCAAGAAGTTTCTTGAGGATCAGAATTCTTGAAGGCTAGAAGGAAGCACCATTGGGTAGACAGAAAGCTGCCAAACTGTTATGTAGATGACAGAAGTCTCAGCCAATATATGCCAGAGTGGAAGGAGAGGACATCAGGAGCAAATATTGCTTGGTAAAGATGTCCCAAGTTAAGACAATTAGCAATTTGTACTGCCTTATGCCCCAACACACGGCTCTGGGTGCAGCTGTGGTCCACCACACTCCCTACAAATGGGCAATGAGTCTCTATTCAAAGAGAAATCTGTGTGACATGTGTTCTTATCTACCACAATTGTAATTGTATGTGTGGATTAAAAAGTGAATATGCTGCCAACTTAGCCTTGAGGAGTTTATTCTACCCTGAACAATATTGAGTCAACTTGGAAGTGACCTGTGGAATATCCCTGTGATTCTTTCTTTCAGAGCTCACACATCTTCCTTTGTTCATAGCCCTGCTAAACCTTTCTCAGGGTGGGTTATAAACGAAGTCCTAAAACTCAAGTCCTGTGTTTTGTCAATTGTGAATAGCAACTGGCTGGTCGGTTGCGATCTCAGGTGCAGAAAAGGTTAACATTATTTTGGGTGATAAAGTTAGTAGCCATGTAACTTCTATGCTTAGTGTCACTGTCCTCATATGTCAAATACTACCAAAGGAGCAGGGCTCATAGGCTAGACTGAAATAGGTTTCAGCGGGCACCTGATGTTAGCTGTTAGTCATAAATTAATGGGACTATAAAGTTAACTAGGAACACTTTGTGGTGACTGAAACTGAGAAAGCAGTTATAAACCACTGCAATTTGGTTTCCTCTTCTCTAATTCTCTCCTTCCCATCTTCATGCTGTAGTGTCTTCCATTCTTAGTTGGGCGCTTCTGATTTTTGCAAATTTATTCCCCTTTGGGGAATAAAAGAGGACAGAACTGACTGGAACTGATTATATGAACCACACAGAAGGTCACCCTTTTGAAGCAATCACATCTGTGAAAGTCTGAAGCTATTCCCAGGGGTCCGTGAGGATTGTGTGGTTTCCTGAGAAGATCTGACTGATGCTTTAGTGTTGTCTTAAGACTCTTTCCTCCTGAATTTCATATATACAGGGACATAATTCATTATAGCTCAAGCAGAAGGGTCACTGACGATTAAAACCTAATTTAAATGGCTTGCCAGAATATCTGAGCAAAAGAAGTCATCAAGAGTATGAGACTCTCCCTTTCCTTTTTCAGATGCATGTACATTAGTATACAGTTGTGCCTTCAAGAATCACCGTAAAGAGATTCAAATGGCATCTATGCTAGTGTTTGCAGGAGAACTGGAGGAAAGTGGAGAGCAGGACTACTTTACTTTTCAAAAGCCTGGCAGAGGAGATCATCTAAGGCACTGCCTGTAACTCTGGGTTAGAGTTATAGAAGAGTTTGGATTCTTCTTAGGTTCCATAAAACTTGTATCTATATCTCCAATTATAAAGGTTCCAATTTCTGGTGTGTATGTGTGGATGGGAGAGAGGCACATTTCTAGTTTAGGGCATAGAGAAGTCTCCAGCTTCACTTGGTATAGCAACCACCAAGTGTCACTCAGAATAAGCAGCTTACTAGATGGCAAAATTTCTCCCCAGGCTTACACACAGAGTTGAGCTCATAGAATGAGTTTAAAATGTTAATGTTTACTGAGCATTTAATTGTGTATCAACCTCATTCTGAAAACTCTATGAACACATATGCATTATTTAATTAAGTCCTTACCACAACTATTATTAGGTACTATCATTAGTCTCTATCTTATAGATACAGAAATTAATACTTCAGAATGAGTAACTTATCTAGGATCCCTCTACTAGTAAGAGGTAGAGCCAGGACTGAAGGCAACTGTTGTGGCTATGAACTGCCAGCTAGTGAATGACAGGTTGGGATGTGAACCCAGGTCTTTTGACTCGAAGGATCATGCTTTTAATGGCTTTATAGCCTTGGTTTTTAGAAAATGAACTATTACACAGATGATATAGGGAAGCTAAACCCCAAGACCAAATAAATACACATATCTATAGTACAAAACCAAATAAACAAAAATTAGTTAAATATCTTCTGCCTAATTTGTGGTTGTCCAAAAAGCAAAGAAATGATTTGTTGGACTTGTTGCAAAGAGGTTTTATTCCTTTTCATTCTCAGTGATACCCATGCTCCAGGTTCTAGGCCTCTCTCAAAGACTCAGTTGTATATTTTGTATCCAGGACTCCTGAGATCCTGAAATCTTCTCCATCTTCCTTCACATTCTTAACTCAAACTCCCCAAATACTCCAAAATGAGCAGAGAAAATGAGAAAAGAGAGGAATGCTGTTTTCTTTCTTTCAGCAAAAGAAACAATGAAAACAGAATATCTAGCTACCATTTCTGAAAATGCCCAGGGAGTTCCTTTTCCAGAGTTGCCACTCATTCATCTAACATTCCTATTGGTAAAAACTCAACAAATCCTCCGCAGTTGTTGTGACTCGCACACAGGGAAGGACTGGGAGGAAATCTTTACTTCTCTTCTGCAGCAGCAACCAGCAGAAATGAGACAGGCAGGGAATTTTGCAAAATGATAGCTCTTTAGAATTAAGAACAAGAGTCTTTCTTGCAAAACCTCTCCTAGGCCATTCATCGTAGAATAGAATAGGCTGCCATTTTCTAGCAATCTGACCCTCAACAGCTCATGATAATTCCTGAGAGCCCATATTTTACTGTGTGTATATGTGTAAGGGTGTGTTTGTAGGTGGGTGTGTGGGGTGCGTAAGGAGTAAGGGTGTTGGCCAGCCACAGATGAGAACTGAATCGTTGTTATTGTTATTTTTTTCTCAGGATGACCCTTCCCTCCAGAAGAACAATATGCTGTGATCTTTGGCTCCCAGCTTTACATCATCCACATTGCCCTGAGGCAGGAACAGATTGATGTGTATTTTCACTGCCCCCGGAGAGTTACCCTCTAATCCTTCATTTTGCCACTCTAGCACAATTGCACAGCAGCAATGGCAGGGATAGTTAGAGTGCATACAATTGATTCCAATCTATCCATCACTTAAACTGCAGTCTAGGACGTCAGGAGGTCAAAAAAAAAAAATAGAAAAGAAAAAAAAGGAAAAAAGAAAGAAAGAAAAGAAACTCTTGAATCAAGAAATGCTTTGTCCCATTACAGGTCAAGGAAAATCATGATATAATTTGATTTGATTCTCACTTTAGAATAGTTTCTCACTTTCCAACAGAGAAAATTTAAGATTTATTTGTGAACATGCAGTAATGAACTAATGGTTACCCTTACAGTAAGCATTTTTTTTTTTTGAGACAGAGTCTCACTTTGTCACCCCCAGTAGAGTGCTGTGCCATCACAGCTCACAGAAACCTCAGACTCCTGAACTCAAGTGATTCTCTTGCCTCAGCTGCCCGAGTAGCTGGGATTACAGGCGCCTGCCACAACTATTTTTAGAAGCAGGGTCTTGCTCTTTCTCAGGCTGGTCTCAAACTTGTGAGCTCAGGCAATCTACCCGCCTCTGCCTCCCAGAGCGAGCCAATGTGCCCAGCCGCCCATGATAAGCATTTTAAAACTGCATTTGGTGGAGAACAGCTTCTACCTACCAGCATCTTTGGATTAGAATCTTTGGATTCTAGCACTGATTCTTCTGATTTGGGAATCACGAGTTTGTAAGTGGGAAAGATGGTTAGTAACTCAAATGATTTTAGTGCCAAATAATGAACATCTATTGTCTAAAGGACTGGTCCTATTCCTTAAGGGGAATCAGAGACAAGAAAGACACAGACAACTAATTGCAAACTCCTTATCATCTGGGAGGGGACAAGAAAAGGTTACATATATAATGATAATAAACACAAAGGGCTCTAAAGGGCCTTCCAGAATTTACAGACTCATCTACAAGACTGTATTTGAGGCCATGGAATCTAACTTTAAATTTTCCAAATTCCTAACCCAACCCCCATGGTTGCTGGAATCAAGAGAATCAATGCTGGAAATTGAAAGATCATTAAACCTTGAAATTGTAGGTAGCAGAAGGAGACAGGAAGGACACTCCAGGCAGAAAAAACATACCAGAGTCAAGGAGATTAATAAAATGCTCCATATGAGCCATTACAGGGTACACTTGGTAGTTTTGTAGCTTCTTCAACAACTGGCTCTGGTTAAACACAATCTTATTTTTAAAAAAAGAAAAGAAAAGAAAAGAAAAAGGGAAACTTCATCTCTCTACAAAAGAATAATGTACTGTGAATATTCTTAGGCATTTTTTCCCTCATACTTCTAAAGAACAAGTTTTTGCAGTCACAATTTGATTTTAACTTTTTGAATATGAAAAGAAATTTCATATGTGTATATATGTTTTGCAGCTTGTGTGATTTAGGGGGAAAAAAAAACAGGCAAATCTATTGCTTTTGTACTTATGTTAGAAATGCCAGATGCATAACCACAATTTAGGTTCTCTTTTTTTTTTTAACTCAAACAATAGTGTTCCCTTAAGCAAAATTGGCTTAACTTTGAGCATAAATGCTAAAACTTAATGTTTTGAAATCTTGCAGAATAATTTGTTGGCAACTAAACATCTTGTTTTGCCAAGTTTTACTCCAAAATAATTTTCTTACTCAGAATTGATGCAGGGAGTGGCAATTCTCAGTTGAATGTATGGCAGTTCCACAGCTGAGCCAACTAGCATGCTGAGAGATGGGGAACAGACATCTTCGACTAGCAGAAAGAAACTATTTCAGTGATAAGGACTCTGAAGACCAGAGAAGTGGATAATTAAATCAAACTAGGGCTGTGAATTAGTGGATAAGGCAGGACTACTATTAGGCTTAAGTAGATGAGTTTTCAAAAATATTGCCCTAGAAAAAGAACATAGAGAGAATTCTATAAAGATGATGGTTTGAGGTATCTCACATCCTTCTACTCAGGGCTGTGACCTCCAACTCAGACACTTATTGTGGAGCCATGTGGCAGGAGTAAGCAAGACCTGTTTCCATATTTTCTCCCTTTTAGGTCAGAACTTTAGGGCTCAGTACAAAAGCTTAAGGCAAAGATCTAAAAGCTGCTCTTCTTGGGGAGAAAGTTGATTTTAGCTCTCCTGAACTTCAGGGACTGCCTGACCATAAGAAACTGAGGAGGAATCAAACAGTTGGGTTTACTCATCTCTACCTCTGAGATTTGGAAAACGAAAGAAACCTCAGAGAAGTTCTGCTTTTGTGCACTGAGCAAGGATAGATGGACCATCTGCAGTATATGACGTGAGTCAGAGGGTAGAGATGGCTGCAGCTTCCACCACTCTCGGGAAGCCCCCAGGTGAGGTATCCAGAAACCTCAGAAAACCTCCCCCAGGTGAGGTATCCAGACACAGAAAAATGATATCCCATTAACAAGTCCCATCAGCCAGAAAACAGACTGAACAGAAAAATGCAGATAGACCACTAAAGAAACAGAGCTACTCCCTTTAAAACTAGATTTAAAAGAAGTAGAGGAATATGTCAAGAGATCCAAGTATAGCACTTGGCCCAGTTTCTGGAACTAAATCCACATGACGTTTTGATTCTAATGATTTAATACATGAAGCAAAAGAGAAGACTAGCACCATGGGTGTTCAAATTGGTGGGTTGGAAGATCAGGTGAAAGAATATGTTAACTCTGAGAGGAAGACAAAAAAAACTATGGAAGGATCTGGGGATATGTGGACATATTTGAAGATATATTCATGAGGAAAAAATAGAATTTCCAGAATGAGAAAAAGATATGGATAAAAAAGAGACAACCATTAAACAAATTATTAAAGAAAACATCACTAAGCTGAATAACTAAATTAGCAAATTTAAATAGCTTGTCAAGTTCCAGATAAGACTGCTGAGATAATACATACACTTAGGCATGTCTTCATAAAATTTCTGAAAAGTGATGATAAAGACAAATACATATTTAATGCATCCAGACAGAAACAGGTATTTTACAGAGGAAAAAGACTGGTAATGAAGTTTTCCAATCCTAAAGCTATGAGATAGTAGAACAATATCCACAGATGCTTTAGAATAAAGGACTGGATCTGTGATAAGATATTATTCACTGACGGTTTATAAGAATGTTATTTGCAGAGATTACTTCCCCCACCTATCCCACCTGAGGAAACACTTAAGAAATCAAACCAGAGAATAAATCTATCTTATCTTCATAATAGAATGAAGAAGCAAAACTGGTTAACAAAGAACTTGGTATTATATTTATAATTAAACATAACTGAATAATCATAGGCAATCTGGGGCTTTTTAATTAAGTGATAAACAAGAATTCTTAAAATAGAAGAGGCCTACTGCAATGAAAATTCTAATAATTCTCAAAAGCTATAGTATTAAATTATTTGGGATAGAATTTGGATGGGAGAAAGAAGAGTAAAATAAAGGCATTGCAGAAGTCTCATATGGGGTGCAGATGGAGTGAAGGGGAAGCTAGTGGGCAAGTGGAAATATTCCAAAGACCTTGTCTTACTGAGCAGAAGAAGCAGTAAAACAGAGAACCTTAGAAGGGAAAGAGTCATGATTTGGTTTTCATCTAATATTAAATACACTATAATTATGAACGTGAGGAAAAGGAAGATAATCACTGAGGAAAGATGAAACAACAGTAGTGTTGGGTGTTCAGGAACCAGATGTCGGGTCCCTGTGTTCCTATGTTCTTGGTTCCCAGCACTGGAGAATGGTTACTGGTACGGAGTTGACAGAATGAATGAGTAGAGCGAGCAAGAGCAAGCAGGCAAAGTGCCAAAGTTTTATTAAAGATTAAAACACAGTCCATTCTAAAAGGGAATGGGTCAGCCCCTGTGAGTAGAGGAGACACTGGATTTAATAAGATTTCTTCTTTTATGCTAATTCCTTAATTTTATGTTAAGTGAGGGGTGGAATATTCATGATATTTCCTAGAAAAGGGTGGAGAATTCCTGGAATTGGGCACCCTCCCCTTTTCTATCCTTGTAAAGCAACTTCCAGGGGTTGCCATAGTATTTGTAAACTGTCATGACTGTCCTGGATGTGATTTTTACTATGTTAATGAGGATAGTTTATTTGGGGACACCGTTACCTCAACAGTGCACATCCTCCAAAGACCCTCTATGGAGGCCTTGACCATATCTCTACTTTGTGGTTTCTCTACCTCCGATTGGTCAGTCCTTGAGGACCCCTTGGACACATCATCTGTTGTTTTTTGGGAGCCCCTTCCCTAGGGTCCTAATCAGGCTGTTTTCAAAATAACCCAAGTCAGTAGACCATATCTGTCTGTCATGTCAGAAAGTCCCTGGGATTATTGATTAGCCTCCATCTCAAGGCAACCCACCTGCAACATCCTGAACCCATTAGGTCTCAATTAGCCCCATTCCCATGACAACACAGGCCATCCTGATCCAAAATAGCATCCACCATCCACTCTATTCATTTCTAACTAACTGCTTAACCTAACAGTAGGACTTCCAAGTTAGCAAAGAGGAAAAGTCAAATTAATACATTAATAACAATCATACAAGCAAATTAAGGAAAAATAAAAAAGATGAAAATGAATAACAAAGTAAAATAAAGTCAAATACATATGATGCAAAATGTAAAACACTGAATTCTCCCAATAAATACAGAGAATGTTAGATGAAATAAAATCCAAAGCTGGGCTGATACTATGTGTTAGAACCACGGTTAAAAATGAAATGGTAAAGTTTTAAAATAAAGGAATGAATAGAGACTAGGCAAATGTAATTTGAAAAACCAGGGGGCTCATATTACTATCAGACTAAGTAGAATTTAAAGTTAAAATTCCTAAATAGAAAAATTACATTGTATTAAGTCTAATTTATGAAGCAGGAAATACCATCATGACTCTGTAGATAACACAAAAATTAAATAAATAAAGCAAAGACTACTGGTAATTCAACTAAATAAACTAAATTTTAAAAAATGAGAGCATATTTCAATTTGTATTTTTCAGAATCAAGAAGGTCTAATAGATGAAATATTAAGAACATAGAGAAATTTAATGATATTATATACATCAACTTAATTTAAATGAGTATGGAATCTTAAATTGGGCAATATATTTTTTTACATTCAATGTAAATTCATAAAAATTAATAACATATTTGTATACAAATAAGACTTTAATAACTTTATCATAAAGACTATACTGAAAATAATCAAATATAGGCTTGGTGCCCGTAGCTCAGCAGTTGTGGTGCCAGCCACATACACTGGGGATAATGGGTTCAAATCCAGCCTGGGCCTACCAAACGACAATAACAACTACAACAAAAAAAATCCAGGTGTAGTGGCAGGTGGCTGTAGTTCCAGCTACTTGGGAAGCTGAGACAAGAGAATCTTATAAGGGTACATGTGAATCTTTCTAAATGTGGATATATAAATGTCTTAACACAATAACTAAGAAAATGACATGAAGGCTATGTTAACCAGTTTGATGAAAATATTTCAAATTGTACATAAAAATAGCACACTGTACCCCATGACAGTATTAATGTACATAGCTATGATTTAATAATAATAAAAAAAAAAGAATTGCTAAAGCCCAAGAGTTTGAGGTTGCTGTGAGCCATGACACCACAGGACTCTACTGAGTATGACATACTGAGACTGTCTCAAAAAAAAGAAAGAAAGAAAGAAAAAGGAAATAACCAAATAAGAAATGTCATTTAAGAAAATCTTAAATGGTAAAAATCTTATTCCCTTTGAAGTTATGAATCACTTTCCTATATAACCTTTGGCCTAAAGAGGATGTAAAACTAAAATTATATCCTATCTGGAAAGAATGAAATAAAAATTACTTTATACTATCACATAAAAACAGCAAAAAGCAATATTCATGGCAAAAGCTATAACCTTAAATGCCTTTATATTAAAAGAGAACAAAACTAGGGGAAGTTAATGTTCATCTTGCAAAGCAACAGAATTTACCAAAGTAGTGTAGGAAAAGAGAATTAACTTAATGCAATCTGAAAGTAATGAACTAGAAAACTAAACAAAATGAAAATAGTAGAAGAGAAATTCAAAAGCTACTTCTTTGATGAGTTCTCCCCAAAGAGATAAACATTTTATAATCCAAATTAAGGAGGGGGGGGTGGGGGGGAGCAAGAGAAATTGTGAAAAACCAGAAGATTATGGAGGAGAAAGGAGACAATCACATATAGAGAAAGAATAAACTCAAAGAGACAACAGAATAGTACATGGCACTAAATGGCAACAAATTCTAAAACCTAGAGACACTGGATAATATAAATAACTCGAGTTAAGATGTGATACCCAGCATAGAGAAACGACAGCACACTGACTCCAAATTAAGCAAGGGTCCTTTACTGACGGGCCAAGTTGAGAGCAGGCTCATGCCTCAAAGTCTCTCCACCCCTAGAAGCAGGGGTGGAAACCTTTTATAAGGGGCTTTTGCTAGGGGAGGGGAAGTCCTTAATGCAAGCTGAATTTGAATTTGACAAGGGCCAACACCTGGTAAGGGGAGTCCTTACAAGGGAAAGCTGGGATTTTGCAGTTATTACTAAACTCTTTCAGCTGAGCTTCCTGTCTTTGGAGTGTTGAAAGCCCTTAGCAAGGGGAGTTGGGGCATAACAAAGGAAGTACTTGAATAGACCAGGTAATACTAAGAGATTGAAAGAATGTAAATACTTGGTATTGAAAATAGCATGGTAAAACCTTTCTTGAAGGTGGAGCCCTTGTAACCTAATCACCTTCCAAATGCCCCACCTTCTAATACCATTATCTTGGTGATTAGGATTCAAAAGTATGATTTTTTTTTTTTTTTTTAAGAGACAGAGTCTGACCTTATCGCCCTTGGTAGAGTGTTGTGGCATCACAGCTCACAACAACCTCCAGCTCTTGGACTTGGGCTATTCTCTTGTCTCAGCCTTCCGAGTAGCTGAGACTACAGGCATCCGCCACAACACCCAGGTATTTTTTTGTTGCACTTTGGCCGGGACCAGGTTTGAACCTGCCACCCTTGATATATGGGGCTGGCACTCTACTCACTGAGCCACACGTACCACCCCAAAAGTATGAATTTTTTTATGGAAACAAACATTCAGACCATAGCAACATCCTACACTAGTTAAGCAATTAAGCAATAACATTCCTGAAATCACGGATTTGATATGCTGGCTCTACATAATTCAGATATGTGTTAAGGAAGACACATACACATTTTAAAGCTCATCTGTGTACCAGCAAAATAATACCCTAAAACACCAATAGGACAAGCATCTTGGCTTTAGAAACAGAAAAGGAGGCTTGGCGCCTGTGGCACAGTGGTTACGTCGCCAGCCACATGCACTGAGATTGGTGGGTTTGAGCTCAGCCTGGGCCGGCTGAACAACAATGACAACTGCAACAAGAAAGAAAGAGAAAGAGAGAAAGAAAAAAGAAAGAAGAAAAGGATATAAACTAGTAAATAGTAAATAAAGATGCACACTCCATACTCTGGGGATAGTGGAAACAGATCTCCTGGCAGGAGCAGATTTTGGTGGATAAAAGAACACTGTGCTCTGTTTCTTGCCATTCCTATATTAGGAATGCCACTTTTTCCTCAAAGACTGAAGGAAGAGCCTCCCACTACAATATCTGAAACAAGAAGCTGAATTTGTTGCTTATCAGGAAAGGCACAACAGTGTTTTTAGGACATAGCTTACCAGTGTAATTTCTGATCAAACACAGGGTGATGGTCGTTGGAATCCAGGATTGGTGAGCTTTCAGGAACACCTCATAAAGAGCTCAAGCACTCAAGCTTTTAGCCTAGAAGCTGGGTTATTGGAGAGCAGCTGTTGTTGATTGGCTGACTCTTAGAAGCTGGAGCTCTCACTGATTGGCTGACTCTCAGTAGCAGGGGCTAACACTGATTGGCTGACTCCCAGAAAGGGGGTATGGTGCACACATGTAAACTATTAATTTGGAAGGAGTTTAACACCAATGCTGATGTGGTAAAAAGGACTCAGTTTTTCTTAGGACAATAGGTGAGTTTTATTCATGCAACCAAAAATAGGAGACAAAATAAGTAGCGAAAGTGTTCAAAGTAGACATGAATTGATTTAACCTCAGAATTCCAAATTCTATCTATTTAAGCATTCTTTTTGATTTTTAATTTTTTTCTTTTTTACAAATAGAAAAACCTGTCAGACCAGTAATATCAATTTATGCAAAACTGCTTGTACTACAGAATCAAAACTTAGGAGAAAAAATAGCTCTCCATAAATAAATCTTTTCTGCTATTCACTCCTACTTGGAACTCACCATATAGAGCTACCCAGGTGAGAATCAGCTTCCATCAAAATGTTTACTCTTGTGACTTAGCACGATATCTTAATACTTATGGGCCATCCCGGTTTCAGCCAACTATAGCTGATTGTCTGTTTAGAGATGACCCTCATAATCCCTAAAATGAATTTTCCATATTCTTTTTTTTTTTTTTTTTTGAGACGGAGACTCAAGCTATCCTTCTGGGTAGAGTGCCATGGCATCACAGCTCATAGCAACCTCTAACTCCTGGGCTCAAGCGAGTCTCCTGACTCAGGCTCCCAAGTAGCTGGGACCACAGGTGCCCGCCACAACGCCCGGCCATTTTTTGGTTGCAGCCATCATTGTTGTTTGGCCGGCCTGGGCTGGGGATTCGAACCCACCACCTTAGGTGTATGTGGCTGGCTCCTTAGCCGCTTGAGCCACAGGCGCTGAGCCGAATTTTCCATATTCAGTGTAATTTTTATTTTAACTCTTAGCACCCAAAATATTCTCTCTTAATTTAGACAAACACTGGCTGTTCATTTTTTCATGATACATTAATTAACAATGGATACACATATGTAGATTCAGAGTTGTGCAGGTGACTTACCTGCTCATTCAAAGCACATTTTGCTAATACTTTAAACATGAAGTTATACTGTTCTGCCTCCCTACCCACTACCCTTTGAACTCCATCCATTTCCTAAACAACAGGCTTATGATTTTTTAAAAAATATTCAATATTTCTTTCATATACATGCTTATATTTATGCACATACATAACACTAACTTACGTGTGTGGAAGTGTACTTGTACTTGGTCTTCTCTTTAAAATAAACTTAAAACTTGATTTATAAATAATTTCCAGAATTCAGTGTCATGGTATAAGTTTTAGGTTTAATTATAGCATAAAAACAAGTATGGAAGCCTCTCATGTCATCAGTTAATATTGTCAATTACAAAATGTAGAAGTTAGGTGTGGTGGCTCACACCTGTAATCCTAGCACTCTGGGAGGCCTAGGTGGGTGGATTGCCTGAGCTCACGAGTTCAAGACCAGCCTGAGCAAGAGCAAGACATCCCCCCGCCCCCGCCGCCAAAAAAGAGAAAAAATGAGGCAAGAGGCTCACTTGAGCCCAAGAGTTGGAGGTTACTGTGAGCTGTGATGACATCACAGCACTCTACCCACAGCAACTACTTAATACTCTGTCTCAAAAAAAAAAAAAACTATAAAATGTAGGAAGATGTTATACTGTAAAATTATATTTGTGTCATTTGAATACAGGCTTCACTATTTTAATTAATCCCAACTGACCAAGTTTTAAAATGTAACGATATATTGGGACTGTTCTGCTTAAAATACAATAGTCTCTTCTTGGAGTATGATGCCATGACAATGACATCCAGAAACTCATTGTGCTTCTTCTCTTTATTTCAGGAAAAATGACATGGCATAATTAATCAATATTATCTAGGTCTATGTATTAAGATATACAATTCACCATAGCTTCTAGGGAATCTGGATTTTCATATCACATTATTAGTAAACAGGTAATGAAAATAATGATGACAACATCTTTCTTATCTATTCTTTCATTCATATTTCTGAATTATAAAATAAAGCTAAGATCCTCCTAGGTGCCAATATTTTGCAAGATGGTTCAAGAGATACAAAGATGACTGGTTTGCAATCTAGTGAGAGGCTTATATTGTTACTCACAGAATCCTGAAAATTTATAATGTGAACATAATCCATGAATGTAGATAAAGAAGCCCTGACTCAACCACTTACAGCCAGGGTGGTTTGTGGTAAGTTACCTAAATATTCTAGCCTTCAATTTCCTCATCTGCAAAACAGAGCCAGGAATAATAATCACCATATAAAGACCTTGTGAAGATATGCTGAAACATTATTTGAGTACGAGACTTAAGTACAGTGCCAACACTCTGTAAATATCTACTCAATTCAAAATAATTAACTTTTAAAAAAATTTAAATTGAGTATGTGGAAAACATATAAACTATTTTTATTAATATTTGATTAATAAAATGATTAATGATTTCATTCACTCTAATAGGAATGATTATTTCCTATTACACAGAAAGGTTACACAGTAGGTCATTGACAACTTGATATTAGAAGTACATCAAGAAAAAACACGTTCAAAAACGCTCGGCTTCAGGCAACCTGAGCTTTCCTTAAGTCAAAAACAGCCTCTAGAACGACGTCTTCAGGGTAGGGATGACTCACAACCACTCTGCGGAGCGATGGACATGTTTCAGAGCTTTAATCCACATGCTTGCTTCAACCCCACCAAAGGACAGGATCTAGTTCTAACTGTACATTAGGGTCAGGCATGGAAGGATTTGCTTTTGCTTTGCTACCTGCAGCCTTAGCTTTGATTGCCCTGCCTCTCTCAAGCATTCTCCAGCCCTCCAGCCCTGTGACTGGCAGAAGGAAAACAGCCCTAGCTTGAAAATGCCTCCTTGGCAAATCCCCAAGGGCAGGGTTATGTTTAAAAACAAAAGCCGAAGGATTGAGAGTGGGAATGATATTTATCTCATTTAGTGTTTCCAGCTCCCCACTTCTGCTGGTTCATTTGGGTCACCTCTCTGGAGAGGAAGGGTGGCAGAGGCATATGCTGTTCCTTTTCCAGCTGACCTTCCCACATATTATGAAGAAACAACTAAATCAACAAAGAAGAAAACTGAGCAAATTCTTGTTTCCTTTCTCTACCAAAAGCTTTTTGTTTTGCTCCCAAGATGTTTTTCTGTTGGCTAATCCCCCCTACCCCCTATCTGCCTTTGATCTCAGGTTTTCATATATTTTCTTTCTCCAGCTTCTAAAACCAATCTCTTTTCCTCACAACACTTACCCTACTCAACCCTGATGGAAGTTTCCATGATCTGCCTTTATCATCACATTGTTTGCTCTTTTCCAGGGAGTGAAGGCACTTTCCTCATATAGTGCCTGGAACAAAGAAAGGCTGCAGGAAGAATAGGAAGAATATTGTATCCGGAGTCATTCAGATAGCAGTTCAAATCTGGTCTCAGCTCCTTGTTAATTGTGCTGTATTAAATTGTCTCAATTATTTGAGCCTCAGTGGCTTAAACTATACACGAAGAATAATATCTTCTTTATGGAGCTGTTTTAAAGACTTGAACTAGCAAATGCAGAGTGCCTGTCACATAATTGAAACTTAATAGATAATTTATTATTACTGCAGCAGGAACCTAATCAATGTTTGTGAATTAGAGAGATTATGTGTAATGATATACTTAACTTTTCCCCATGCAGTATTATAGAACAGAGAGAGGTGGATGGATTTTATTTATCTGAGGTACAATTAGAACCTCAATTTATAAAAATTCCCTTGAGTAAGTCACCATCCTTTATGTATATACACACCCACATGTATATATGTCATATATGTTTTTATACATATATAGTATAATCAAAACTATATATATAATTATACTATACAGTGTACCCAAAACTCTTAGTAGATAGGAAGAAAAGGTAAAAATAGACCTCCATGCTGTCCCTTTGTAAGAACACTATTTTAATGGCCATGTGGACAGCAGCAATCTAGCTAAACAGCCACCATATGGTCACATGGAAGAGAAAATCCTCTTCCCAGTGGACCAAGTCTTTTCCTAGACAGTTTCTTCCCTAAGAAGACACTTTGGGGGCCCCAGATCCTCTTCTCCTTCCAGTCCTTCACTCCCACCTAGCTCAGGTATCCACTCTGTACCAGCTGGATGCAGGACTTCACTCACCTTGCTCCCAGTATGAGCATATAACCAACCTTGGCCAATTCAGAACTAAGGGAAAGAATTATATTTCATAGTTGGAGAAGAAGTTATCTGACTATCTCTCTCTTACAGACATGAATCAAAAAGCACAACAGTTAGTTGCTGCTGGCAGATTTCTTATGAACACAGTGAGGAGAAGGTTTTGGAGAGTGGATCAGAGATGGAAAAACTCTGTTTTCCGGTGACATTAACTACTGACCAAAAATAACTGTTTTTCTGTTCTGACCTCTTTCTGGACTCACACAGTAAGATGATACATTTCCTTAATATCTGAACCAGTTTGAGTCATTTTTTATTACTTTCAACCAACAGCATCCTGATACAGCTAAAACTCTGTTTTAAAGCAGAAGGCTCACGTGCACTTAGTGAGCGGTGAACCACACCATGCTGTTCCTCCCCACATTTTTGCCTTTCCCGATATAGCATGTACTTTCATTTTAATACCCATGATAGCAGATTGTTTATTGATAGAAATTTCACCTATTCTAAAACTCTCTGTTGAACTGTTTTAAAGTGTACAATGCTGTGTGATTATCACCACTGATTCCGGAATATTTTCATCACTCCAAAGACAAACCCTGTACCTATTTAGCAATCGCTGCACATTGCTCCTGCCAAACACCCCCTGGAAACTACTCATCTACTCCCTGTCTCTATGGATTTGCCCATTCTGGACGTCCTGTGTAAAAACAATCACATACTATACGGCCTCTGTGTCTGCCTTCTTTCACTGTGCAGGATGCATCAGTACTGCATTCCTTTTCGTGGGTGAATAACGTTGTTATTTTTTTGATATACTGTGTTTTATATCTATGTTGATGGGATAGTTGGATTGTTTCTTGTTTTTGGCTATGAAGAATAATAATACTTCTGTGAGTATTCCTATAAAGGCAGTCCCCAGGTTATGAACAAGGTCGATTCTGTAGGTTCATTCTTAAGTTGGAACAGGTACATTTGCCTATTACCTGTAATAATCTCCATTCATTCCATTCATAAGTGCGAGCTGCACTTCAGGCAGATGTTCGTAACTTGGGGACTTACTGTAATAACCTTCATTCATTAAGTGTGAACTGTATAGAAGTCACATGTTTGTAACTCAGGGACTGTTTGTATCTTCTCCTTTCTCTTGGATATGGACCTAAGAATAGAATTGATGATTCATATAACTCTATGTTTGACTTTTTAAGAAACTATCAAATTGGTTTTCGTAGGTGCTGTACCATTTTACATTCCCACAGCAATATAGATGAGAATTAAAATTTCTCCAGGTCCTCACCAACACTTGTTTTGTTTTATGTTTTTCTAAAAAATACGTCCAGCAACTGAGTGTGAAGGGATATATCATTATGGGTTTTTTTTTTTTTTGAGATGGAGCCTCAAGCTATCCCCCTGGGTAGAGTGCCATGGCATCACAGCTCATAGCAACCTCCAACTCCTGGGCTCAAGCAAGTCTCCTGCCTCCACCTCTCAAGCAGCTGGGACCACAGGCGCCTGCCACAGCGCCCGGCCATTTTTTGGTTGCAGCTGTCATTGTTGTTTGGTGGGCCCGGTCTGGGGAATCGAACCCACCACCTCAGGTGTACGTGGCTGGCGCCTTAGCCGATTGAGCCACAGGCGCCAAGCCTCATTATGGTTTTTATTTGCATTTATCTAATGACTAAGGACATTAAACAACTATTCTATACTTATTGGACATTTATATATCTTCTTTAGAGAAATATCTATTCAAGTCTTTTACTTATTTTCTCTTAGGTTGTTTCCCTTTTGTTGTTAAGTTGTGAAACTTCTTTACATATTCTGGATACTAGACTCTCATCAGATATATGATTTGCAAGTGTTTTCTCCTATTCTTAGAGAAATGGCTGGTCTTTTCTGCAATTCTTTGGGAACTTTGATAGTATCATTTTATGCATAAAAGTTTTAAATTTTGACAGGGTTCAATTTTTGTATTTTTCTTTTGTTGGTTGTGCTTTTAGTCATATTCAAGAAATATTACTAGTATAAGATCACAAAGATTTAAGCTTATACTTTTATTTAAGAACTTTAGAGATTTAGCCCTTACATTTAGGTCTTTGATCCATTTTGAGTTCATTTTTTTAATGGTGTGAAGTAACTACACCATAAGCAACTACATGGATTTATTTATGGAAACTAAATTCTATTCCAAT